>PVJA010010858.1:0-56261 GCA_004027025.1 Myocastor coypus
AATGTTCCAGTTCTTTGGATATGACCCTGAGAAAGAGTTCAAATGCTGTAGGGGAGCTGCTCAAGGTGAAGCGTCACTCTCAGGCTTTCACCCATCAGAACACCAAGAATTGCAGCTCTTCAGGCTGGCGGGACACATGCTGGTGTTGGTGGCCAGGGCTCTGTGCCTTTCACATCTCTTCACACAACACAGCTAGCACGACGCTCATTGCCTATTAATTATTTGACGGGTTTTTGTTGGGTTAAATCACCACGTAGATGCCAGTGCTTGAGCTGGGTGCCGAGAGGTCTGCATCATAATCGTGTCTCTTGACCTTGACCAACAGAAGTAGCATACAGAAAGGGTGCAAGCAGGATAACAGCTATTTCTGTTGAGTGCTTTGGGTTCGCAGCACTCAATGTTCCAGTTCTTTGGATATGACCCTGAGAAAGAGTTCAAATGCTGTAGGGGAGCTGCTCAAGGTGAAGCATCACTCTCAGGCTTTCACAGAGAGCAACCTGGTCCAGCAATGGCCGTGACTCATCCAGATGGCTGGCAATGACAACAGTTCTACAAAGCACTGTACATGGTTCCAAAGTAAATCCTGAGGGGATTTGACTGACCTTAAGGGATACAAAGTTACATATTTTTCTATACAGGTCATGCTTAAACTTGCCTTTAACCACCCAGCAGAAAAGTTTAACCACAAGGCATAAAATGGAAGGCTAGATTAGAATGATGAGCTGTAAAAGGCTTAAATCAACAGCTTACAACATTGCCAGTTTTACCAATAACCCACTGTGATTATCAGACACTGGACTATGTATATAGCTACTTTCTCTTAGTTCAATGAGAAGAAATTTGGTTGTACCAATAATGATTTGAAAAATTATAACACCTACACCCTGGGCTCTGTATAACTAGTAGGAGGACAACAATATGCATTGTATCAAATATTGAAATGCAGCACTAATGTGTTTTGAAACAGTCACATTGTTACACATTGTTATTTCTTATTAAAAGTAATTTTTAAAAAAGGTGAAGTGTCAGGCAAAAGATCCAGTCACATTGGAAATTTCCTTGGAAACTCCTATAAATAAAATGGTGTTTAAAAAGTAATACTTGGGGGCCGGCAGGATGGCTCAGTGGTCTAAAGCGCCTGCTTGGGAAAGCTTGGGCGGCTTCAGGGACCGCGGTTCGATCCCCGGCACCACATGCTGCGCCATCCCTGCCTTCAGGGCGGGCTGAGCCGGCCATAAAAATGAGTAAATAAACAAACAAAGCTTCTGAAACAAGAAAAAATTAAATTAAATAAAAAATTCTTTAAAAAAATCAAAATAAAAAATAAATAAAAAGTAATACTTGAATATATCCCAGAAAGTTCTTTAAATCCAAATACAAAACTTTTCTATTCAGTGAACCAAGATGATATCATATGCCATTGAATGCAGTGCAGCCTCACTTGGACCAATGACAACACTCCCAGACTGAACATTACTTTTCCTTGTGATTCCTTCCTACGATGAAGACAGAAATGTCAAGGCTCTTGCAAGGGGTAGTTTTCTCCTTCAGCACACAGCCTCAGGGACAGCAGGGGGCTCATCTTGCACTAGGTGGTGCCATCGGTAGGTACCTAAGATGACTTAGTGGTCCCTAACATAGTCCTGGAGGTTCCAGTTTGTGATCAGGCAACGAGATTGGTCCTTTTCCTGATCAAAAGTGAATCAAAGCTTTTTAGAGAAGCCAACAAAGAAGTTCTACTTGCAAAGCATTTGGGGTCGATATGGATTTTCACAGAGGGTTAGCTCACATCATTGGCTTTGGTAGCACTCCAGGGACAGGAGAATATGCTGCATGGATCATCAAGCAGAATCTTCTACACCATTTAAATGTGATTTGACATTATTGTTCTCGGCTTTGCACTGTGTGTGATGGATGGGCTCATGTACATCAATTATATGACAGAATCCCTAGTCTTAATTTAAAACGCTGATCAGAGATTTAGAAGGTGGCAGGCATCAGGTAGAGTGTAGGGACTTCAAGGACAAGATAGGTTCAAGTTCTGGGCTGATGGTTTTACCAATGAAGAAATAGAACACAGTGGGGTTTGCAAAGATCACACAACCAGCCAAGTGGCCAAGATTTGTATGTAGGCCTTCCAGCTTTAACCTCGAGCTCCTCCCAATAACTCCTCCCCTCGCTTCTACCCAACTGAAGCCACTTTTTGAGCCCAAACCAGAGTCCTGAAGTTCATTACAGGGGAAACAGGCCCCTGGGACTGGCCTTCTGCCTTGGCATTTGGGATTTGGAAATGAGTTCATGGTTGGCGTTGAAATGGGCTAGGTTGAAAATGGACGGAATGGTAATGAGGGCTGTGTTTGGGCCTGGGACATTCCCCAGCCTGCCCACCAGCCCTCAAGGCTGAGCACCCTCCCTGGGCCCCTATTGATTACAAAGAGTGGATTGCTTCTGCTTCACGGTCTGAGGCAAAGGCAGCTAGAGCCCAGCCAGGGCCCCCAGATCACTGTCTTCTGGGCTGGCGAGGGTGACAGCCTTCCTGTGGTCCCATGTCAAGGGCAAAGAGGCCAGTTTTGCACTTGCATCTCCCTGGTCCAGCGGCTGCTGTGTATGTGCTTCTTCCTGTGTGCATCCCAGTCTCCAGCCCTTGGTAAGGCTCTGAGGCCTTGCCTGAGGAGAACCTTAAGAAGCTGCCTGTAGGACCACGAGGAGGCTGCGGCTCACCCTGGCACCCCATCTGCTGACCCAGCCCACTGCAGGGTGGTGGAGCCAGGCCTGGCACCCCTCCTACGCAGGCATGGCACGTAGTGAGTTAGAAAACCATCCTCACCTTGGAAACAGCAGTGATTCTTTTCTGTCCCTGTGCCACAGCAGGTCACTCAGCAGCTGCTCAGAGTGCCCAATGCTCAGATCAGGATTGGTGCCTGTCAGAAAGATAGAAATAAAGCATGGAGCCCAAGGAAGAAGCATGGAGCCCGAGAAAAGTTGGCTCCTCATACAGATGTGTGCATTTACCCTTTGGAAAAATGTCACTAATGGTGTTTTAATAGCACTTTATATGCCTAGAGGCCAGTACTAGAAGAACTTCTTATTTACCAAAGCAACGGCCAGCCCCTAATAATGGGCTAAGTACTGGCTACTGGCAGGATATGTAGTGGGTAAAGGCTGTGTAATTACAAGCAAATTCATCATTATTTCTGTCTTATAAACCAGAATATGTGTTAAATAATACTTTGGGGCCACCAAAGGCAATTACTGAGCCCTATCCTCATAAGAACGTATCATTATCTTATAGTTACCCTGTGTTTACCAAGCAAATCTGTGCAATTATTATCTAAAGCCCAGATCCTGCCCTCAGAGCCACAAAAGTGCACCCAAGGGCAAATCTGCAGCATGGACATGGAGTCACAAAAGATGGGACCCACTGTCTCCAGGTGCCAGCTCTGCCCACTTGCCTGGCTTTGAAAGCTGCAGGCATGTCTCTGTGTATCCATTGTGAGGTCTTTGCCTCTCCCTTCCCATCTAACCTCAGCTCCAGCTCTGATCTCCCTGAGCTGGAACATCAGCAAACCAAGGCACTGGGGGCTTTGGTCTCAGAGCTCCTCTCACCTGAGTGGGCTGGGGTGCTACAAGGACAGTGCCTGGCACCCTGGCCTGGATCCCCTACTCCTTTGCTATCACTGTAACAAATGAGCATGAATGCACATCCAAGTTGTTCAGCACCTTGAAGGCCACATGAGATAATAGTATCACCGTGAGAAACCCCACCTAGGCCTGTTTGAAGATTTGTTCTCTTCTCCTCCCGGCTGCCTGGGCCCCTCTCCCCAGAAATCCTCATGGCTATTTTCATTTCTGTCAGGCGCCATCTTGACCCATGTTGACCTCTGACCTCTCTCTTTGAACTTTTTGAATGCCAGCTCTGGGCTTATTCATCTCTGTGTTCCTAACACCAAACACAGGAACAGAGGCACAGTAGACACTCATGGCGTGTTTGTTGAATGAATAGCAGTCACTCAATAAACACTTTTTTTTTCTTCTAAAGGAGTCCTTCAAAGGCCAATTTGACCATGTGGCAAAGGCACTGAGCCAGAACCGCAGATTTTATTTTGTTTTCACTAATGTGGGCTTGTGTGGAGGAGCTGGATTTTGAAAGAACTGCAGAAAAGCTTTCTGTCCTGCTCTGATGAGTGAACAACAGTCTAATTAATTCAAAACAAAGAAACAAAGGTGCTAAGAAGCAGCTCCTTCTGCTCTGGCTTCACACCGAGGAGGAACTGACCTTTAACCTTGAGGTTGGGTCTCCATGCTGGACCCTGGATGCTTTGTCCCATCAGCCCCAGGCCTGAGTGCTGGTGGCTGCAGAGCAGCTGACAGCAGCATTGTCCACTTCGTCCTTAGTGAGGTCCCCAGCTGGTCCTGGGTCACCTTCTTCACTGTCCGCTTGTGTGCTTCCAGGCATGGGGGCGAGCAGCTTGGTATTAACAAAAGATTAGATTTTTCTTTCTCTGTTACCGACTGCTCCTCCCCAACCTGGTTCCCTATCACCCTCCAACCTCTTTATTCCTTCAGTTTCAGAACCTCTCTGGGTGAACAGTCATCAGTGCTGAAGACCCCCTCTGGCTGGAAGATTCCTGAATGTGTAACAGCACAATAGCTCAGTCAGTATATCTGCCATTTCAAAGAACTTTCCCACACCTTGCATCTTTTAGTTTGGCCAACAAGGCTATGTGGCAGGCATTTTTATCCATCTCGATTTGTCTTTTTTGTATTGTGGCTGGCTCAGCCTGCCCCAGGGGTGAGGCTGGCACAGCATGTGATGCCAGGGATCGAACTGCGGTTCCCATGGTTGCCTAAGCTTGCCTAAGCAGGCGCTTTAGACTGCTGAACCATCTTACCAGCCCTACCCATCTTGTTTTGCAGCTAAGAAAAGTAAGGCTCCAGAATGGCCAGCGATCTGCCAGGCACAGCAGCCAGCACCCAGTAGGTGAGAGGTGAGAGGGATGGATCTCTCACCTCCTCACTCTGCGCTCCTTTTCGAACATCACCCTGTCTCATGCTCTGGAGGACACGGACATGCCGGCTTGTGTGTGTGCAGCTAAGGACATTGTAGACAGTGTGTTTAGAGTGGCGTTTCAGAACTTTCTGGGTGACAGAGTCTGGTCATATCTTGATGTTAACTGTAGGATAGAGGATGATGAGCTGGAGCCAATGCGATGGATATTAACATGAAAGCCAGATCCATGCAAAGTGACTCACCCAAATTCTGTCCATTCCACTTGACCAAAGGCATTCCAAGGCTGGGGTGTGCTTGGTGGGGCTGTTTGGGCCTGGGGGTGGTCCTCAGAAATGTGATTCTTTTGCCATGAAAGGGGTTTTCATTCTCTGGCAGAAGCAAGATGGACAAAGTCAGACAGAAAGCATCAGATTCCAGTAACATGCCTTAGAATGACATGTTTTCCTTTTGTTCTTTACTAAGATATTTAGAAAAATGTAGGGTTTGCTGTAAGGCTGTTCCATGTTGGCATGGGAGACCAAGCTGTGACAGATTAGCGGGCAGGAAGCTCAGTAAGCTTACAGGGCCCTGTGCTCATGCAGACTGTGGCAGGGCAATGGTGATAGTCACTTTCAAATAACAGAAGCTACCACCCATGAAGTGCTTCCTAAGTGTCAGGACCTATGCTAGGTGCTTGGGAGACATTAGCTCATGCCACTGCTAATGTTGCATGCCTAACAATTCGGATAAGTATTGGTGGTCAGCATAACCTATATCACACCAAAGCTTGCTCACTGAAAGCAATTCTTTGTTCATGCACCAATTCTCTAAACATCTGTAACTCAGAGCTATATCAGAGGCCCCATGGCATGGCTTGGCTTTGCATGACATTGTAATGAATGATCCATAGTTTAACAACTAACCTGAATTCTACTGGAATTTCTTAAGGCACCTTATAGAAGATCCAACTTATCAATCTCAGCCGTGTTTCTTAAACTTTTCTTTCGCCATTTCTATTGCTTATATTTCCCAAACTTCACATCTATCTTCAATCCTTTGTTTTCTTTCAGCTAATTTTCAGATTTCTGACACAACGTCTGCTGACACCCAAGCCCTGTGACTCTGTCTCCTTGCTCTCCGTCTTCCTCTCCTCCTTCTCTTCTTCTTCTTCTTCTTTTTCTTCTTCTTCTTCTTCTTCTTCTTCTTCTTCTTCTTCTTCTTCTTCTTCTTCTTCTTCTTCTTCTTCTTCTTCTTCTTCTTCTTCTTCTTCTTCTTCTTCTTTCTAATAACTTCTTCTTCCTAATAACTTTCTCTCCAGTGAAAACATCTTTGCTCCTATTTCTTAAACTCTTACCCCATAGATTATCCTGGCCCATGTAACAGTTTCTAAAAAGCCAATGTCTCTTAGAAAAGAAGAAGAAAGTGACAAGTGATTACAGTTTGCATCTGCTTTCTGGAGCAGGGGTCGCAGGATCAGGGACACTGAGCTCTTCAGGGTATTTCCTTTTCTCTCTCCTCAGCACAAGTGCAGGACTCCCACAAGCTAGACGCTGAAGAAGAAGAGCAAGAAATAGCTCCTCTTTCCGCATACATGCACTACTGTATGTCATTCTGAAGTAAACAGCGATTTGGGCAGGGAAGGGTTTGTGGAGAAAGAGGCTGTGTCACTGGTGTCCATATCCAGGAATGCAATGGACTGAGACATTGGTCTTTTCAGCAAGAAGCCTGCTATTTGTTCAGGAGACCCAGAGGCAACACAGAGACTTCCACATTTTCTCAGAAGAGGGGCATACATAGGTGCGTAGGGCACATTCATTGAATGAAAAAAAAAAAAAAAAAAAAAAAAAAACCTGCTTGCTTGTTGGGGACATGTCTGAATCACCATTGCCCCAATCTGATGTCTGAGGCTGTTCAGAGTAGCCTCTAGATCCCCTCCTGCTGGAAACCCTCCCTGATCCTGTCTCTCGCTATGGGCTCCCTGGAGATGCTACATTCTCAGGCTTCCTCTTTATTTTGCACCGAGCTCCCTCAGCCCTGTGCTGTGGTTTCTCTCTGTGGATTTGTTTCTCATCTTCCTCAGACTTCAAGCCCTTTGAGGAGAAGGCTCAGGGCTGGTCAGCCTCATCTGCCTCCTGTTCAGGTGAGAGGTGGCCCTCTAGGTTGGGGAGAAGGCTGTAAGATCCTTTAGTCAGACTTTGAGGACATTGGACAACCCTACATGGTATCTCTAGCCAGGGACTGAGTTGGGGCAGGACCCAACTGGGTGACACTCTCTGCACCACAATGCGCCTGAGGCTGACCACAGCATGGCCCAGGAAAGCCAGTGGCTTCCACAGGGGTTCACCAAAGGCTGGTGAAGACTTTTGAAGGGTCACCCCAAGCCTACAGCCCCCTCACACAATGTTGGTGATCACTGGAGACTTGGAGGTGAAAGTGAGGCCAGCGGTGAGGCCCTACCATGACTTTGGACCCTAGAGGGCACATGGATACTCTTGCTCAGCGTTTGCCAAATGCAAGTGCACAATTCCCACAGTTTCCGTGTCCACTGTAACTTGCTTTCCGTTCATGGGACGTCTGTGTTTCCCACTTTACTGATGGGGAAACAGTCTAAGAAGGCCAAGACAACTGGCCCAAAACTTCATGGCTCCTCCGTGGCAGAGCTGGGACTCACAGCCAGCCTGGTCCAACTCTAGAGCCCTGGCTCCTTCCCTCCCCCAGCCAAGAGACAATGAGCAGCATTGATGTGGACACTGCGGTTCACCTGTTTACAGGCCCGCCACTCTGCAGCCCATCTCAGCTTTACACTTAAGGACTGGGTTTGTTGTGTGTAGTGTGGTCTAGGAAATTAGTCTGAGAAACCGTGAGCACTAGGGTGGAGCTCTAAGTGGATCTGAGGGCTGGGCAGCAGAGTCATCCGGACCAGCCCTGCTTTGCTTTCTGGTATGGGCTTCTCTGCTTGTGCTCCAAGGACACATCTAGTCCTTGGGCAGCTCCTGATTCTCCGAAATCTTTGTTGCATTTTAAATTCTAATTTCTTTAATTAATCTTTGCAGTGCACAGTGATAGCTTTCCTTATGCAGCAGGGAATTGGCGCATGCATGCGACTGCTCTTCGGGCCTTTTCTGACCCCTCCATCTCTTACTCCCCTCCCATCTGTGAGACATTTCTCTCCTTATTTCTTGTGATCTTTCTTTCATTTTGTTTGACTCTTTCACTTATTTATACTTTGGGTTTCTCGTCTAAGAAAGCCATGAGATACGTGAATCCGTGTGACCAACGCATTTCACTTCACATTGTGGTTCTGAGAAGCATCCGCTCTCCTACAGATGACTCATGCTCCCCCTTCTCTGTGGCACGGTGCGCACTGCAGTCTGCATGCACTCAGTGACTTTCTTGTTTGCTTCGGGCCACATGCAAGCCTCCTTTTCGGCAGCCACTGTCCTGTCTCTAAGACTGTACTGTTCCGGGCCTGAGCTGGGGCTTGCTTAATGAATGTTGGTAGAGGGGATGGATGAGCACAGATAGCTGGGAGGCATCCTCCATCTTGGGCTTTGCCTTTTCTCCTCCAGCACCTACCCAAGGCTGGAAACAGCAGAGCCATGGGAGGAGACTGAGGGTGAGGCTGGGTGTGTGGAGGAATGCGTGGGGTTGTGTGGGTATCTGTGCATGGGTGTGCAGCTATCTATCCGTGCATGGGTGTGTGTGTATCTTTGTGTACACATTGACTGATCCCACTATCATGAAGAGAGCTTGAGGCATCACCACGCAGGGGCAGAGGCTCCATCCCTCCGAACCTTTTTTTCCTTCTCACTCTTCACTGTCTCTACCACTGTACCCATAGCCCTGGCTTCCAGCTTTACTTATGTATACCTCATTGGGGGAGAAGAAGGCACAATGGAGCTTCAAAACAAACTTTTGAAACAGAATGTGGGGCGCAGATCTCCTGGCTCCTGATGCGCTTCGCCAGATCCTCGGCCTCCCTGACCCCAGACAGTACCTGCTGGGACAAGTTTAAGGCTTGCCCTGTGCTTGGAGTTATGCTCTGAGCTTTTCTCTTTCTGGCACCCACACTTAAAACCAGAACTCATGATAAACACAGATACTGTCTTCTGCTTCCCGCTTTGGATAAGCTGAGGTGGACTAAATCCAGCTCAGCCAGTGCACCTTCTTTCATGATAGTTCTTGAGGAACAGGAGACAAGAGCTCAGGCAGCCGAGCCCTTTGGCTTTCTTGCTAGAGCTCATGTTTGTAGTGTAACTAGCTGTTTAGAAGCCTGACTGTTCCTGTGGATTGTGAATCCTGGGCCAGAAGCTATTTGTTTTTGATTTCACATTTGATGTCCAGCATCTGGTGAGTGCTGGAGATATGGCTTTGGATCTGTGACTTGACACAGAAATAAATGAGAACTGAGGAACTCAAGAGAGGAGACATAGCAATCACTGATCTCACTACCATTATAAGGCTATTGAACTCTACTTAGTGTCCAGTATGATTTGGAGAACTTTCTATTATTAAGATATTAGCATAAGTAACCACAATTTAGTAGCTTCAAACAACACAGATATAAATATCTTTTAGTTCTGGGGATGCAAAGTCTGAAAGGGGTCTCACTAAGACACAGGAGTCAACAGAGCTGTGTCTCTTTCTAGATGTGCAGGAGGAGACTCATTCCTTTGGCTTCCTAGCTCTTACAGGAAGCATACCTCGCCTGGTTCCTGACTGGCTTTAAAGCCAGCTTCCTTCTGTAGCCACGTCTCCTCTGAGTCCACTCTCTGGTTACCTCTTCCACTTCTGCTTGGCACTGCGCTGGGCCCATGTAGTGGCTGATGCATTCTGTCAACTTGAGAAGTTGAAGGCTTCACTAAATGGGCTCAGCAGTTCCACCCTAGGGTGACTCATTGCTTAAAGGATATAAAAGGGAACTGAGAAAAGATGGAGCATTCGATTTACTCCAAGGAGCTCTGATCTTCACAGTTAGCTTGGACATCACCTGCTGGCTTCTGCACAAACTCTCAGGACTCTGCCTTGGATCCTGCAGCCTTCTGGTATAGACTCACCAGCCTTCCATCGCAGACCCCTTGGCCTCCTGATATGAACTTGTATGAAGGGCACTCCAGACCTTGGACTGCATCCTTCAGTCTCCAGGGTGCAGATCTCCTCTGCATGCTTCCTTATCCAACTCTGCGGCTAAGTGTTATAATCCAATATCAGAATTTCTCATACATTTCTACATCTTGTGTTGTATTTGTTTCTCTAGCAAAACCCTGACACAGCCCACTAGATAGTCAGGATGAGCTCCCTATTATAAGATCAACTGATTACTAATCAATTCCCCACATTAATGGGGCCTGAGCACTGCATAGAAATTCTCAGTTAGCTGTTATTCTGCCCTCCATACCCTGAAAGTGAGTATTGCCATTAAATATGTTTTATAAGAAAGAGGCTGAGAGACACCAAGATGAAAGAACTGAGCAAACACCCAACAGGTGGGAAGGCAGTAATGGGACCCGAGGCCTGGTGGTCTCTGTTCTTGAGCAGCCACGCTCCTAGCCATATCTGCATACCAGTGCTCCGTGGCTGCTGTCAACCGTTATACAGTGATAGTTGGGCACAAAGCCCTCGGGTAGACATCTGTCTTCATCTCAGGTGATGTGGCCGCCCTTTCTGGGGCCTCTCCTGCCTGCCAGCCTCTGGGGTGAGGGCAGACTATAGTAAGCAGCTGACATCTGGATCAGGTGGTGGACATCATCTTGGAGAGTTCAGCGATTGGTTAGGGAGGTGGGGGAGGGGGAAGGCATTTCACTACAGGGGCTCATCTGAGCAGAGGACCAGAGGCATAATGATGCTCATGGTGCTGGGCAAGAGTGGCATGGTGGGGAGCAGGCAGAGGACTTGGTAGAGGAGGAGGGAAGTGAGTGGTGTGAAGTAAACTGGGAAGTTCAGTTAAGGAAAACTAGCATTTAACTTTTAAGTGCTCTGTAAGTTTTGACTAAAGTACTACAATAACATTTAAGGTTCTGAAGCATTTCTGCACCTTCCCCAATCCCTTCCCTCAAACCTTCTCACTCAGTGTCCCCACTCCCAGCCCTGGTAGCCACCCACCTTCTGTCCATTCCTGTCACTTTGGTTTTTATATTGTTACATAAATGGAATCAAAGAGCCCTTTCCTTTGTCCACCTGCTTTCCTGAGTATAGCTCACTAGAGACTTACTATGTGTTTGTGCATCTGCGCTTCCTGTTTTCTAATTGCTGAGTTATGATCTGATGTATAGATTTCTTGGTTTACTCATTCACTAGTTGAAAGATATTTTGAGCTGTTCCCAGTTTCTGGCAATTATGAGTGACATCATTACAAGCCCTTGCATGCAGGTTCTGGTGAGGATGGATGATATTTCTTGAGTCAATACTTACTAGTGGAATTGTGTCATAGAGCAAGATCGGGCCAAACTGCTTCCTGTGCTACCATCCCATGTCGCGTTCCTAGCCAATTGGCAGGCAGCTTCTCATCATGCTTGCTAAGTCTTGGGATTTCTAGTTGTGTAAACTTAAATATTAGCTACTTCCATGCATGTCAGACAGCTCCTATCCATCACTATAATAAGATGCACAAGACACTTAACTTTTAAGCAGAAAATTTTACTCATGTTTTTGGAAAGGTCAGTCCATGGTAGGTTGGTGCCATTACTTTAGACCTGTGGTGGGGCAGAATATCATGGTGGGAAAACTCAGAGGTGAAAAATTACTCACCACATGGCCAGAAAGCAAAGGGAGGATAAAGAAAGACACAGAGTCCCACACATGCTTGGGGTGCTGCACCTCACTTGCCTAAGGACCTCCCACTGGACTCCAGCTGTCAAAGGTTCTTCCACTTCCCAGGTGCATGAAGCCATTAGCACTTGCACCTTTGGGAATATCCAGGATCCAGGCTACCCCAGAATGTGTTGGCCTTTCATTCTAGTTTTAGTTTACATTTCTCGAATGCTGAATCATGGTGCCTACCGGCTCATGTACTTGTTACATATAGAGGTGTGTCATTGTTGATAAAACATCTGCTTGTATCTTTTTCCTGTTTTTAAATTAAGTGTTGAGTTTGAGGAGTCCTTATATATTCAGCTTCCAAGTCCATCATCAAATGTATCAGCCACGGGTATTTCTCTGCCAGGCTTTGCCTTACCCCTGTGTTCTTTTAATGGTGTCATGTCCAGAGCAAGTGTTTATTTTGATGAAGTCCATTTAACCCATTTTTTCTTTTCCAGATCCTGCTTTTTTTGTGTCATTTCTATGACCTTTCCTGCCATGAGGTTGCAAGGATTTTCTCCTTGAGTTAATTTTTTGAATAAAGATATGGATGTTGAGATCTATTTTATTCTATTTAAATTTTGTCTTTTTGAAACAGTCTCACTACGTAGTTTAGGCTGGTCTTGAACTCCCTCTGCAGCCCAGATTGGCCTGAGACTTGCAACAATCTTATGTCAGACTCTTGAGTGCTGGGATTACAGATCTATTCTATTTGTCATATGATCATCCCATCCTTCCAGCACCCCTGCTTCAGTTCTTTACTAAACAGCCTTTGAAATTTGACAGAAATTAACTAGCCATATTCATCTAAGGTTATTCCTGCAATCTTCACTATGATCTATTGATTTATGCGTCTTTTTGCCAACACAGTAAGTCTTTGGCTTGCTAATGTTCTACTTGTGAACTTTCACAACTATGAACAGAGCTCACACTGTGAACATTCTCAGTACCATCATTTTAAGGTAAAGGTAAAAGTGAACGAAGTTGATGGAAATATGCTTTTTTTTGTTTTCTTCTGTGTGTATGTTGGTTTTTTATCCTTTGTGTCAAAGGTGGATAAGACTCACTTTATCAGGCTTAGAAATAAGTACAACTTGTGTACTTTCTCCAGGAATGGAGCTCATTCCTAACATGGGACTTACTGTACGATGTTTTTTTTAAATGTATTTGGTACCAGGTCTACAGGATCTCATTATATAGATTGGACTCATAATAGTCCTCCTATTTTGCGCCTCCCAAGCTCTGGGACTATAGGTGCGTACCACCACACCCAGTTTCAAGTGCCCTATCAGCACACCCCAGAGTTGGAGCCAGCACAACATGCCAGGAATTGAACCCCGGCCACTGTGTTCTGCTAGGCAGTTGCTTAAATCCGCTGAGCTATCTGGCCGGCCCTCTGTACAATGTTTAGAAGCAGTGCCCTTATTAGTAAATCTTGAACCCTGATATTGTGGATGGTTATATTTTACTCTTTTTCAAAATTGTGTTGACTATTCTGGTTTCTTGGTCTTTCTATAGAGATGTTTGGAAGAAACTCATTAATAGTTTTAAAAAGCCTGCTAGGATTTCAGTGAGGACTGTGGAGAGAATTGCTGTGCTAATGATAGTGAGTTCTCAGCCACAGACACTGCATGGCTCTGCATTTACTCAGGCTCCTCAATTTCTTTCCTCAGTGGTCTTTAAGGTCCCACATACAGGTCTTGCTGTGCTTTGCTAGCTATACCTAAGTATCTCATCATTCCTGGTGTTATTGCCAAAATGATCATATGGTTTCTTTAATATCAGTGTCGAGTTGTTCGTTACCAGCAATTAGGAATAAGGCGTGGCCTCCTGCTGCCCTGCTAACCTAGTTCCTATTGTCAGCGGCATCCTTGCAGCCTTCCTGGACCCTCCCTGACTGCGCTGCCTGCCATAGCAGCCATTGCCTCTCGCCTGTCTCTGTGTCCCAGAGCCTCTGCTTTCTTGTCCCAACCACAC
Organism: Myocastor coypus; assembly: GCA_004027025.1. NCBI lineage: Eukaryota > Metazoa > Chordata > Mammalia > Rodentia > Myocastoridae > Myocastor > Myocastor coypus. The sequence goes on from PVJA010010858.1 coordinate 13,766, forward strand.
ACTCCAGTATGATATAGAAGGCCATGAGGCGCTGTCACCACCAGCTGACAAAGGAGCTGCTGTCCCAGCCTCGCTCTGCCCCTCTGCTGAGCAGGGGTCAGCTCTTCCCCTGGTGAAACCTGATCTTAGCTGCTGTGGTCCTGTAGCTGCTTCTTATAAGATTTAGTAAATGTCTTTCTATTCGTAGTTGACAGAGATATTTAGAAAATCATAAGCCGGTGTTGTATTTTTAAAAATGTGTTTCCCAAGTCTTCTGAAATAATAATGAGTTTTACTTTATTAATATGTTTGCTACATTGACTGATTTTAAATCATTAAGCCAGTCTTGCAGATCCACAATAAACCCCCTGAGGTGGTGAGTCCTTACAGAATTCTTTTATTGTGCTGCTGGATTAAACTGTTGTACCGGCTGAAGACTTCTACACTTAGGATCCTAGAGGGACAGTGGGAGCTGGAGTTTTAGATGTTTCTGGAAACAACACTGAATGGAAGACAGAAGTAGAGGAGTTGAGAGAAAGTTTGTGTTATGAAAAGCTCCTGAATCTGAGTATTAGGCTCATAATGACAACACTCACCACTGCTCAAGCCCTCTCCACACGGGAGGCACAATTCTAAGCACCCTGAATGTCTTCACTTAATTCTCATAACCTCCCTGTGATGAGCACAGAGGTCCTGCAGCCTCAGTCACTTGTAGTTGATGGCACAAAAATATTAAATAGAAAGTTCCAGAAATAGCTCACATCTTAAGTTGTGCACCACTCTCAGTAGCACGATGACCTCTTGTGCCGTCCCTCTCCATCTCACCCTGGAGGTGCCTCAGTCCTCTGCCAGCACATCTGCACAGTGTGCTGCCCACACATTGGCTGCTTAGCAGGCTTGGTCTACTATATACGAGGACACCTGCTCAAGTGACCCTTACCTTAATAATGGTCCACGTACAGGAGCTGTGATGCTGGCAATTCAGGCATGACAAAAGGAACCCATAAGTGACCACTGAAAGCTCCTCTCATACATGTGCATGTAAAAGTCAGTAGTGTTCGTGGGTTTGGGCATCCATTGGTGGGGCTTGGGCTGTATTTCCCCTGGATGAGGGTGATTACTTTGCTCTTAGTATCATCCCTATTTTAGAGAAAGAGCATCAGAGAGCCTCAGAGCCTGAGCCTGCAGTACCTCCGTCCACTGACCCACACTCTCTGCCTGTGCAAAGGATCCAACCTGCTCTTGCTCAGGGAAGATGAGAGTCAGTCTCCTGATCATGTCCCAGGCATTACTCAGGCCCCACTGTAAGATGTTCTGGAGCTGACGCTTGCAGCTTCCTGCCTCGCTGCTCCACTACAGTGAGAGGAGACCCCTGAGTGCAGCAGGTTCATGATGCTTGGCTCTCTTCCTTTGTGATGAATGGTAACTGTACTGGCAGGTAGACTCAGCCCTAGTACCCTGCAGTGGGGTCTCTGTGGAGTACTGGTGGTCCCACAGCCCGAGGAGGCTATCCCTTACCCTCGGAATGGTAGTCTGGTCTTTGGAGTCCTTATAGGTTTTCTTGAGCTCACACAGCATGCTCAAGGTCCCTAGTGGACAGGATGGAGGAGCTGCAGGAGCTCTTGGCTCACTCCTGCTCCACAGCACCCAGCCACTATTTCATGATTTTGTTTTTGTTTCCTCTTGGATCACAGACCTAATCAGAAATCATATCTTGAGGTTTCATATGCAGTAACACTATGGCTTCTGCAGGAAAGACAAAGTGAAGCCCTGTCCCCTCATGCCTACAACCTGCTCTGTAGGGATCAGGTGCTCTTGAACACTTGACAAGGGCAGGGACATCACTTAGAATCCTGTGAGCATCCCCTGCCCAGCCCATCCTTGTCTTAGGCTCTTGCCAGCTGTACTTCATCCTTGTCTATGTTCACTGAAGCAGCATTTGTTGAATGTATCCTGTGACAGGCGCTGTCCACTGAGAATACGGATGTGACCAAGGCAGATAACCACAGGGGTTGCTGGTCCATTCAGATGCAGAGAACACTGAGGGTGTGGGGAGCAGGGCCCCAGGGTCTGAGGCTAGATGGCCTGTGGCAGAGCCACAGGGAGACAGTGTGGCTCTGGGTAAGCAAGCAGATAGAGTTCAAAGGATTCAGTTCATGAACCAAAGTACCACTGTTAAAGAGTTTCTGGGGTCCAGTTAGCATTGCATCTCTTTAGACTTTAGACAAAACATGTTTCACATTTGGGTTTTATTCCAGTCCACTATACATGACCTGAGAACTGCTCACTTGATCTCAGAAAGACAGAAGGCTCTACCACATCAGCAATCTGTCATCAAATGGAGATTGGGTAGACATAACAAGTCTGAGCTGCTCCTGAAGGGACAAGCAAGTTAAGGGTAAATGGTCGATGTGCCCATGGCTCCTGTCCCATGACACTGTGTTCCTTCTCCTAGCATGCCTCTATGCCTTCTGAGAATTCTCTGTGATCAGTTGACTGAGGCAGGGAAGGCTTGGGCTTGGTGCACAGATGGCTCTGCACTGTGCACAGCACCCTCAAGAGCTGCAGTGTCTGGGACCCTAACAGACAAGGCGAAGGGAAATCCTCCCTGTGGGCAGAGCTTCAGGCAGTTCACATACTCTGAAAGTGGAATGGTCAGATCTGTGATTATAGCTTGATTCAGAAGCTATCACCAGTGGTTTGGCTGCATGGCCAGGGGTTGAGAGAAACACAACAGAAAAACTGCTGACAATAAATGAAGCAGAGCTGTATGGATCACCCTGTCTGGGTAGGCAGCAAACATGGAGACATTTGTAAGCCATGTGAATGCGCAGCAAATGTGACCTCTAGGGAGGAGGATTTTTATGGTCCAGGGCATAGAGCAACCTATTCCGTGATACCAGTTGGCAAAGGCTGCAACCTCCCTGTGCCTGGACTTGTGAACAGATTGACAGTGGCTGCATGGGGCAGAGCTTTTGCATGGCCTCAGAAACATGGGCTTTCACCCACCCAGGCTGGCCTGGCTATGGTAACTGCTGAGTATACAATCGGCCAGCAGCCAAGTCCAACACTGGCCCCAACACAATTATTCCTTTCATGGTCAACTAGCCCTTGACAGATTGATTGCACTGGATGTTCTCATCTGGAAGGGGTGGCATTTTATTCTGATTGTAATAGACGATCTGGATGCAGATTTGCCATCCCTGTGCTTGACCCTTCTGCACAATGTAACTCTAAAGAGTGTCTCCTATGGGACTGTGGCCCGCATGAGCAATTTACTTCACCGCGAAAAAGTGTGGCCACAGGGGCACCCATGTGGGGTTGCCAGCCTTGCCATGCTTCCTGAAGAAGCTGGTGGAGGAGATGATGGAATGACCTCCTTAGACACAGTGGCAGCAGCAGCCAGGTAACAGCAGCTTGCAGGGCAGGGCAACGTTCTCCAGAAGGCCACGGCTGCTCTGAGTTATCACCCAGTGTGTAGTGTCAGTAGGTAGAGAGGAGAATAGAGCCATGCACTATTAACCCTGCCCCCAGACCTTTGCTCTACTGGCCTAGGAGTCTGAGTTCTGGAGGAAGAGATGCTTCTACAAGGGACACAGCAATAATTCCATGAGCTGGAGGTTAAGCCTGCTGCTTGGCCACTTTGGCCTCCCCTTACCTCCAAGTCAGTAGAGAAGAAGGGACTCACTGTACCACTGGTCCTCCTACCAAGGGAAACTGACTGCTGCTTCCCAGTGGAGACAAGGAAGGGTATGTCTGGAACACATGAGGTCCCTCAGGATGTCCCTGGGCATTTCCAAGCGTTATTGTCAACCAAAGCACAAGATTATTACAAAATAACAACAACCCCATCCAGGCAGGTGTATAGTGGCCCAGAGCCTTCACAAAGGAAGGATTAGATTCTTCCCCCAGATAAGGAAGCATGGCCAGTGGTGGTGGGTACCAACGGTAGAGAATACTGTGCAGGACAAATGGCGGCCAAAGGTCCTGATTGATGCCACCTATGACCAAATGACCAGACACAGGAATGAAGGACAGGACAAGGTTCTCCAGAAAACCATACATGCTCTATATCAGCATGCACAATTAGCATGAGTTACTACAAAGAATTCTACCCTTACTTGCTATATATCTGCGTGTCTCTGTCTACATGTACTTATTAGCCACTGCCTTTGTTTCCATCCCACTCACATTCCTGTATCGTGTAGTTCAAAATGCATTGGTTGATCATGTTGGTTGGGCAGTGTTCACCTCACACTGTAGTATTTAAGTTATGAGACATCCAGGAGGAAGAGCAGACCTCGTCCCAGGACTCCACTTCCTCTTCTGGAGAGCGAATTGCATGCCTCTGTCTGTGGGCAGGATCATGTGCCAAGCAGGCAGAATCACAAGCTCATTATTGTCTTTACTGGCAAGTGCTGAACTGGCAAGGGGTGGACACATGGCAGTTTTTCTAACTGTTAATGTGCCCGGGCCATAAGGCACCCAGATACTTGGCAAACATGCTGGATGTGGTGGGGAGGGTGGGTTGCCCATCTCAATGTGTGGGGGCCTCATCCTAGCAGCCGAATGCCTGAGTAGGACAAAGAGGTGTGGCAAGGGAAGGTCACCTCCTGCCCAACTGTGTGGGAGCTGGAACATCAGCTCTTTCCTGCCTTCATGTCAGACTTAGGCGGGGACTTTCACTGTTGATTTTCTGGTTCCGAGGCCTTTGGACTCAGTCTGGAACCAGCGCATTAGTTCTTCTAGTGTCTTCTTGCTGAGTGTGGATTATGGAACTTCTCGAACTTTAGCATGTTAAGTAAAGCATTACACATGTCACAGTTCTTATCAGTTTTCTGCTTCCCAGAAGTACGACTTTGCTCACAAGCCTTTATATAGACCTTCTACATTTTCCTCTCCACCCACACTTGTGCTTTCCAAGACAGCTTCCTCTCCAGAACGGTGTGCCTTGCATTTTTGGCTGTCTCCACATTACTCAGAGTGAGTGAGGACCAGAGGGCATGAAGCCCATTTTCTGTCTGAGACATCACTGCATGAACCTGTTAATAGCAATAGCCGTCTTGGGGGGGGGGGGTTCTCCTTCTATTTCTACACTAGGGGCCTTAACCCAGGAAGGTAGCTTCCTCCCATCATAGCCACGGCCCCCCAGCTACACTCCAACACCCCACAGTGACTCTCTTGTGCTGCCACCAGCGCCAGCTATGGGCACGTCTGGTGTGGCCAGGCGGCCGCTAGCCAAGGAGGCTGCAGGGCCAAACCTAGGCTTGACTTCCTGTTCTGCTGCTTTCTCCTTGTTTGTCCTGGACTAAATTAAGCCTTTTCCCCTGAATACCCTTACCTGTAAAGTGGACACAGAGTTGTGTCTCCTCCAACCTGTTAGGAGAGCCTTCTGGGCGGATGGGATGTGGCTGGCGCTCAGGGAGCTGGGTACCAGTTGTCCCAGACAGTAGAGGAAACTGTTAGTGATGATGAAGAAGAGCAATGATTGCAGGGCAGCAGTAATCAGCAAGTGCTCAGGCATGAGGCCAGCAGGGATGAGTGAAGCTTGGCTGGGTGGGGCTCGTTGGTGGGGCCAAGGGGGGCCGCACACATTCCCTGGCCACCACACAACCTGACTTGACCTCTCAACAATGGGCAGCAAAACTGCCTGCTCCCTCCAACACACCTCTTTTTCCTCTGGGGACAATCAACAGAAATAGCCCTGTCATCCTCCAGCCTCATGGATCCCAGGTAACTTTCTCAGACAGGGACGACATTGTCCTCTCGATGCTTTTTTTTTTTTTTTTGGAAGAAAATTCCAGTGCGAAGTCTTAACTCTGGATGTCAGCCAGAGGCTATTCTAGATGGTCACAACTACACTCCTCATCTGAAGCACTTGTGGAGCTCCTTGGGATAAGATCCAAACTCCCTCTGTGTCCTGTGAGGCCCTGCGAGGTGCAAGCCTGGCCTTGTCCTCTAGGGCCGCACTTTCTTGCTTACTGGCAACACAGAGCCAAAGTCTCAGGCTTGAGAGTCAGGCTGCCCAGTTGGGATCTTGGATCTACTCATATCCTGGCCCTTTCACGTGGGATGAGCCATTACCAGGAACCACTCTGGGGGCTTCTGAAGTGCCCGAATCCCTCCAAAGAAAAGGTGGGGCCATTTCAATTGTAGGCCTATTAACTCATCCACCCTCTTTACTGCTAAGAGATCTTGACGGGACCTGCGGTTGTTTAACTCCACCTGTGGAGTAAATCAGAGGTAATCAGGGCCGTAGAGATCTAAAGACTTCTTTCTTCCCATTGCTCTGGTTAGCTTATTCCATAGGAGGGCAGAAAACTTAGGTTCTTTGCAGGGGTGGGAGATACATGGGTCAGGAACACTGGGAAAAATCCAGAGCTGGGATGGAATGAAGCTCACGTGCTCTGAGCTTTCCTCAGTCTCCACAATGAGATGCTGCACCACTGGGGTTTGCACTAAGAAATTTATATGTGACCTCTGTCTAGTTTCATGGTCCAGGATCTCCTTGTGGGAGTGGCTGTGCTTTCTGCATGCTAAGGAGATGAGCAGCCTATGGCTCCTCTATAGCTTTGGATAGGAGACTGGTCATCAGGGGAACCTGTTCTGTGGTTAGAGGCTGAAGCCAAGCTCCCAAGCCCTCCAAAGGGAAAGGCTGAAGGCCGGGTTAAGTAAGCACAGACAGCCAGTGAACTCACCCTAAAAATCAATAGGACAGGATGAGGAGAACTGTGGGGGAGCTCAGAGGAGGGCCTGGGGGGCTGGCACCCTGGTAGGGACCTGGAAGGCTTCCTGTTCTTCCCCATGCTCTGTGCCACCCATCTCCCTTCTCTGACTCTTCCTGAGCTGCCCCTTTTTATAATAAATGGTTGATCTGGCAAGTGAAATGCTCGCCTGAGGACTCAGAGTGTTCCAGTTGGTGACAATCATCCATGGGGAGAGGGTTTCGGGAGCCTCTGACATATAGCCAACCACTCAGAAGCATGTGTGGTGCCATGCCCTGTCACTTGGGCCTTCACACCAGGAGGATGTGTGGGCCTGAGCCCTGTGGGATCTGGTGCTGTCCCCAGGAGATGGTGTCAGAATGGAGCTAAGTTCTAGGGTGTCAGTTGTGTCTGCAGAGAACTAGGGGGCTGTTGGCCCACACACTTGGTGTTGGAGGTGCAGTGTCAAAAATGACATAGATGTGTGACTATGGAAAGCAAAAGGGATTTTTCCTATTCTGATCCAGCATCTTGGGGAGGGTAGGAGAGGTGGTAGGGCAGGTGGCTGCTGATTCTAAGGAGTCTGCTGTGCCTCCTGCACTCACAGCAGAAGCCAGGGAGAAAGCCAGGGAGCTTCCAGTATCCCCTCTGTGCCAGTTTCCTCATCTGTGAGAGTGACTGTCTTTTGCTATTTGTTCTGGTTTACAGCCAGATGTCCCTGAAGCATCATGTGCTCATGGATGGAGCTTTTGGACCGTGGTTGGTTTCTGGTCCTCGTAGCTGACTTGCTGTGTGGAGGTGGGAGCTAGTGGAAGAGGGAGCTCACGGGAGTGTAGTTTGGAAGGGCCTTCTCCCTCCCTGGTTCCTCCTCTCACTCTCCACTTCCTGTCCACCACGTAGTGGCAGCCCTCTTCTGCTGCTCCCCTCTGCCATGCTGCCTGACTTGGGGTACAGACTGCAGATGACAGCCTCCACACACTGTGGGCCAACGTGAGCCTCTCTTCCCTTAAGCCCTCCAGTATAGTGTCCTGGTGATGAGAAAGTGTGGAGGCAGCACCATTGAGAGGAGCCTGAGAGCAGCCATTCTTCTTCTCTGTCTTTACCCTGGGGCCAGGAAGAGACTCTGTCAGCCACATTGCTGACGTTCTGAGCCCCTCACGTTTTCTTCCATTTCTGCTGTACTTTTGCAGTGAAGTGAGGCCACTCCTGTCCTTTTGTCTGTGGCTCACAGGATGGTGACTGCTATTGCTTCATACCCTCAGTGACCACTCTTTCTGTTGGCGGCAAAGTGACAACAGCTGCTAGAGTGGAAGGCGCCTCTGCCCACTCTGCCTGGCCCTGGGGACATGGCCCTGTTGCCGGATTCCTACAGGCCAGCTGTGTTTTCTCCTTCAGCCAATCCTTTTTTCTTTCAAGGAAACCTTAAGAGATTATTACTGGGCCAAGGTCAGAGAAGGTTCGTGCAGTGCTGCTCAGTGTGTGACTGGACATTGCATTTGCACTCCAGAGTGGAATCCACACATCTCACCCCTCCTTTAGCTGAGATGGAAGTCTTGACCACCATGAGGTACTCCTGGGAAGTGGGAGCAGTTTCTTTTCTCCTTTCAAGAGTACTCCTCCAGATGTCCTCAGATCCCACCTCTATCTCCTAACTCTTCCCTTTCTTCTTGCAGGAATAACAGTAGGTCTTCAGACTTGAGACTGCAGAGTTCCCCAATCAGTTAATCCTATATAGATTAACCTTGGGCCTGGTATCTAAGCCCAATGACCAGTCAAAATACAGACCTGTAGGCATTCAACAAACCCACTTTTGTCTGGGCTTCTCCATTCTGGAAGAAAACCTGGCCCCTGGGGCTTTCTGGGGGCTCTCTTGGACCCCAGCTCAGCTGGCTATGAGACTTCAAGAGATCCAGATCTATTCATGAGTGGGGTTGATTTGGTCAAATCAGATTGTCCATTGAAAGCTCTTACTGCAAGTTCTTTGAAGTCCCTGGAAGTGGAAGTGTCCAGGCAGAGGTTAGAGGTCAGCCTCCACCAGCAGGGTAGGAGGATGGGTGGCTGAGCTTGCCCAGTCCTGAGGCAGGCTGCCCTGGATCTATGCCTTGCCCTACCATTGCTAGGTTTGCAAACTTGGGCAGGGCATAATGGCTCTAAGTGCTACTTCCTCTTTCTGCAAACTGGCATGGAGAGCAGTGCTAGGGACAGCTTCTGCCTCCAGGAGTTGGCTGAAGCGCAGCACTGGAATAGTACCTCTCATGCAGGAAGCCCTTGGCAGCTTGTATTATTTCCAGTTCAGCCCCAGAAAGGCTGGGCAAAGACTGTCTGAGAAGAGAGGACATTGGCTATTCTTTAATGATACCAGGAAAAGCCAATTTTGGGTGTGTGTATTTATTGTTCCTATGATGCTATGAATGACAGCAGTAATAGACAGTTGATAAGAACTAACATTTGAGCTCATGCCATGCACTATTATCATGGCAAGTACCCTGCCTGAGTTTATTATTTAATTTGTAACATCCCCATTAGGGGATGTACAACTGTTAGCTTAGTATGACTTGCTTTGTTAGTGGCACTCTTTTTTTTTTAACTTTATGTATTTGTTTATGTTATGGCCGGCTCAGCCTGCCATAGGGGGTGGGGCTGGTGCAGCATGTGGTGCTGGGGATTGAACTGTAATCCCTGAGGTTGCTTAAATTTGCCTAAGCAGACACTGTAGACCACTGAACTATCTCACTGGCCCTGTTCGTGACATTCTTAATGGCTCAGTTTGTGCCCAAACTTGACTCTGTCTGATGCCAAAACTTGTGACATTATTGTAATCTATCACTGTGTTTCCAAAGGCCTCATGGACCCATGAGGGAGTAGGCTTTCCTGGAGCAAAGCAGGTGTCAAGAAACAGAGAGCTAGTGGATGCTAGAAGGTGAAGCATAGTAACAACACAGAAGCGAAAGAATCATTTTAATTGCTGGCTGCTCAGACTTGCCACCACCTAGGGCTAAGGTAGTGTCCCAGCAACTGGCCTCAGCCAAGTTCACAATCCTTGGCAAGCTCTTGTTTGTGGAAAACTCTTTCCATTGCATCATCCAGAAATGATGTCCTTCTAGCCAATCATGGCCTGCAGGGATTTTTTTTTTTTCAGACAATATTGTTGTTTCATTTTCTTTTAAGTGACATAGATGTTGTCTGAAGGTACCCAAGGGCCTGACCAGCGCTGGCTGCCATACCCAGATAGGAGGGCAGAGCAGGCACTTCATAGGCTTGATATGTGGCTGATAGACTCCATCTTTTGGTTTATGGGCACAGTCAACTTGTGGACTGACTAAGAGCTGTGAGCACCCCTCTTCATGTGCACTGTGGAGAGAAGAGTGGAGAGCTGTGGTGGTAGCACCTCTGCAAAGGACAAGCTCCTACCTCATCTGGAGGGCTGGGGCTTCCTCTCTGGACTCTGTCGACTGGCACAGGAAGTGGGGACCAGCCCTGTTGAGACCCTTACAGGGTGTGGAGGAGCATCGTGAGGGGCCTTGTGTTTTTAAGAGCTGTCCTGGCAGGGCCTGTTCTGGATCACTAGAGGGACACAGCCCTTGCTGTGCAATGATCTGAGGTCTTGCACTCCAGTGTCCTGATGAGCCACAGGGGCTTTGGGTGGGTTGACTGTCTTTCCAAATTTGTCAGCCCCCAGAGCCTCAGGATGTGGCCCTGTTTGCGTATAGACATAATCATGAAATCACCCGAGGTCTAGGATGGCTCCTTACTCCAAGGGCTGCATCCTCACCTGGAAAGGAGAAGATGCCTGAAGACAGAGGAGACAGAGCTAAGAAGGCTCAGGCTGCCGGGTGCGATGCACCCAGCAGGCTGAGGATAGTCAGACAGCTTGGAGAAAGGCTTGGGTGGTTCCCACTCCGAGCCTGAAGAGGAGCTGCTTTGCTGACACCTTGCCTCAAATATCTGAGTCCCTGACGAGGACAGAACGAACTTCTGCAGGGCAAGCCACTCCATTCTGGGATTTGACATGGTCCCCAGGAGACGATAACAGAGTTTCTGCTAGGAGCAATGGGGATTCAGGCTCTGTGAGAATGCTGAGGGGTGTGGTAGGTCCCTGACCCCCAGGGATGGTGAGGGGCATCACAGCACACCTGTCCCATCGCTGGACGAAGCAGGAAGACCCCGCTACCATGCCACACAGCCCTGAGGAGCACCATCTTCATCACAGGCCTGTGGTCAGCTCTTCCTGCAGTTGCAAGGCCCCAGCCACCAAAGCACTGTGCATGGCCTTGGAGTGAGAAGCCTCTTCTCAGGGAGTGCTGCTTGGTCTCCCCACACCCAGCTACAGAGAGGAGAGGTGCTTGAGGCTGCCAGGCAATACTGCAGCCATAGCAAACGGGGAACATGCAACTTGGGTAGTGCAGGTTTGAAAGCCTAGCCTCCTGACGGATCCTGAGACACCAGTGCTGTCCTCAGGCCCCATCCAGCCACCTTGATTTGGACCCCTGGTGTGAGGCTTACTTCAGCATTAGATAGTGCTGTGTGGAATCCCATGAGCGCAACTGGTCTCCTGGAAGCTCGGAATGCTGCTCTCAGCTCTGGGGTCCATCTGTCAGTCCATCACGCTGCACTGGGGCTCGGAGCTCTATGGTGCCATCACAGGGGTGGCCACCTGCCACTGTGGGTTTTCCTGTGCCGGTCACCATCCCAAACCCCAGACTGTGAGACTACCAGGCCCAAGTCAGACTTGTGTGAGCTGAGTACTCAGTGGCTGCTCTCTGGCTTAGTTTTCTTGGTCCTACTGTCCTGTCTTCTTAAACTCCTGTTTTTAAATCCCAGCATTGCTGCAGACAACTGCAGGATCTGGGCTGGACACTTCTGGCATCACTGAGCCTCAGTTTCCTGGTGACAGGAGAATGTTGTAAAGATGATTTGAAGTGGAATGGGTGTGAAGGATGAGTGTGTGCATAAAACAGCTGGTCTCCTTGCCTTGGAGACAGGCTGGGGTTTGAAGAAAGTCCCTGCCCCCTCTAGTCTGTGTCTTCCCTTACCCAGAACATTGGGGCATCTGGCACATGCAGAAGGTCACTCTAGAAGCAGATGCAGAGCCTTTCCCACTCGTCCCCAGCACCATGAAACTCAAAGGTCTCTACTGTCATTGAATTTTGTGCAAAATGAGTTTTCTTTTGCTTTCATCAATTTCCCCCAGAACCTTATTTTCCTTAAAATTCTGGGTAGCCCAAAAATAAAGGCAAAATAAAAGATAGAAGGAATTAGAGAGAGACATTTCTGGAAATGCGAGGGAGACCAGGAGCTGGGGAGGGGGAGGAAGGGAACAAGAATGGAGAGGAGTTATGGACGGCACAGACGGCACAATGGGCTGATCATTTGCAGGCCACATGGGGAAGGATAAAAGCGAGCTTTAAGTAAAGGTCTAAGGGCTGAGAAGCGCGTGTTGTCACTTCTGCTTTGCCCTCTGACATTCACCCCAGCAGTGAGGTTTCCTTGCCCTGGAGTCCATATCCAGGTTCCTGCTGGTCTCTTACAATTTAGAACGGTAGAATTTAAGTTTCCAGGTCCCTTCTGGTGCTTTCAAGGAAGAGGCAGTGAGTTGTGTTGCTAGGAAACCAACCTCCTGTGCAGACAGGAAGTGTACCAGGCACACAGCTCAGGCAGCATAGCTCTCCTCCTGCCCTGTGTCTTAGCTCCCGAGGGCTCTTTCTGGCCAGCTGGAGAGAGGGCACTAAGTGCTCTGCTTGCTCAACTCCGGTTTTTTAACCTTCTTCAATAAAATTATTTCTGCAAATTGAAGGCCAGGAATACAGCTCAGAGGTGTAAGCACTTGCCTGGCAGGCGCAAGCTTCCAAGTTCCATCCCTAGTACCCCCATATATATACTTTTGTAAATTGAAGATTTTTGAAAAATGATTAAAACAGGTCATATAACATAGAAAGGCACAAAGGAGGGCCAGGGGTGCAGCTCAGCAGCTTAACACCTGCCTGATGGGAAAGATTGATTCCTGGTACTACATGGGAGATGGCTCAGAGTCATAAGCACCTGCCTGGGGAGCCCGAGGTCCTGAGTTTGACCCCTGGCACAAAAAAGAAAGAAAGAAAGAGAGAGAGAGAGAGAGAGAGAGAGAGAGAGAGAGAGAGAGAGAGAGAAGAGAAGAGAAGAGAAGAGAAGAGAAGAGAAGAGAAGAGAAGAGAAGAGAAGAGAAGAGAAGAGAAAGTAACTGTCTTCAGCTCCTGTGACTGCTAATTCCATCCTCTCTCTGCTTCTTCCACATGTTTGTGATAAAATCAAAGAACAGGTTAAAAAAAAAAGAAAAAAGAAGAATGCTGTGTAGATGCCTTTAAAAGCAGAAAATACCAAAAATCTGTGATTTCATGGAAGTGAAGGAGGTGGGAGGCGTCAGTAGACCCTCACATAAACATTAATTTACAACTGTGGATTGAGTTCCTAAGGAGCTCATGAGGGCAAGGCAGGAAGGTCAGGAAAGCTAACAGGTGGGGGTTGCTATATTTTTAGAGCACATGTCTTAATTTTAGGCATATTTATAAATCCCCTAATAAAGCACCCTAGGAAACCAGAGTGCTTTTATTTCATTCGCACCCTATTCCACAACTTGTATTATATGACTTTTTTAACATCATAATTTAATTTAATTTAATTTAATTTGTGGTACTGGGGAGTGAACCCTGAGACCTGTGCACCCTAAGCCATGCGTCGTCTCTGCACTGCATCTAGCTCTGATCCTCCTTTTGAATTGCAATTATTGTAGCTCGATAGCTTTAGTTTTTAATTTTGGTGCATGCACGTTCATGAACGATCCTTTCAGAAACATTTTAAAATTTATTTTTCTGGGCTCTTTGTTTTGATTCCTCTTTGGCTGGATTTGAGAGACAGGTTTGCTGCATTTCTTAAAGCTGGATTTGAAGGGCATGTCTGCTGCAGTTCTTACCAACTCTACGGTTTTGGAGGGTCTCAGCTTGGGGGCTGCCTTTGGATGTGAGGGACAACTGCTTTGCATCTAAAATTCTTGGCTCACCCCTGGTGCACTGGAATTCATGGTCCTCTGCGCTATGTGGTTGTGAGGTTTGATACCAGTCTGAGTTTTACCCATGTAGCAAACTTGTTTGTTCTGGGTAGTCTCTGTGGAGAACGTAGAGGGGAGAGAACTGTGGTGTAGGGGGTGGGGGGTGCAGTGGGGAGGCTGTGGACAGTGCCCTGGAGGGCAAGTGGAGTGGTGGAGTAGGGATGAGGTGGCAGAGGGGAAGGGGAAGGTGAGGCTAGAAGGTGAGGCCAGGGTGGGTACTGAGCCATGCCTCAGCCCCTCATGGCTGCACCCTGGGTAACTGAGAAAGAGCAGAAACCCACTTTCCACAGTGTTTTAGGGGACAAGTCCAACTTCAGCCTTTGCCTCTACCTTGGCTCCCTGTCGCCGTGCTCTAGAGCACACGGGCCTGCATCTAGGTGAGTTCCCAGGAAAGCCCCAGCCGGCTCAGCGAGGCCCAGCTCCTCCCATGGGGGCACCTGGAAGGGTGCAGCCCGCACTGGAGGCTGGGGGTGGGGGATCATAGAGGCAGCAAGATGGGGGCGGACACTGCAGGGGGCTGAGGCTAATGAGGGAAGATGGGTGTGTGATGAGGAAGTCATGGGAGGAAGGGGAGTGCCCCAAGGAAGGGGGCTGAGAGACCTCATTTGTAGCTCCATTAAGAACACAGCCAGCAGTTTTGAGAGCTTGAGTGAAAACTGAGCGAAGGGCTGGCTTGTCTTACATCTCAACGGCTTCCTTCCCAGGCATCTCTGTGAGCAGAGGGAGGGAGGGCCCCACAGCAGCACAGCCGGCTGTGCCTGGGGAGACTGACGCAGCCTCAGCAGCCCTGCGTCTCCGTGTGAGAGTCGTGCGTCCCTTTCTCTAGCAGTGCGGCCTTTGGCCAGGCACCTCCAAGTTACTTCTGTCTGGCTTTGCAGACCCTGAGCGGCAGATGTACCCACAGGCTCACGCTTCCCAGCGATATTTTTCTCAGGCTTCTGTGAAAACCAGGCGGCAATTGCCAGGCAGACAACAGGAGTGCTAAGGGGGAGAACAGAGAGGTCCAGGTGTGTGACAAATGGAAAAAGGAGTCGGCGTGTGGCCTGGCCTGTACTGAACCCACGAAGCCGGCAGGTAGCCTAATGAGACACCTGAGAATCACGCTTCACAGGGCCCGGTGTCGAAGGCACTGTATTTCTTTGGAAGCCTGCAGCACAGAGGACCAGGAGGACCAGGGGATGGGCGAGCCCTTGGGGACCCACACCCATCCACCAGTGCCCAGCTGGGTACTCTGGCACATGCGGCTGTCACAGTCTGATAAAATCACGTTCTGTGCAGACAGGACCATGGAAAAGCAAACGCTACTGGCTACAAAGTCCAAGAAGCCACCCCGCCAGCGTGGGAGGGACACACTAGACCGTGACTTGCTCTGATTTTCCAACTCTGAAAACAGGAAGCTCAGGTGCTTGAGACACAATGGGAGCTGCAGCCTCTGACCTTGTGCCCTGTATGTTGCATAGCCCCCAGCGTCTGCAATCTTATCGGAACCTCAAGGCTGTAAAAAGCCAGAAGAGGATGCAGGGTACTAGACAGCTTATCCCTGGCACACGGGGAGTGGCTGCCAGAGAAATGGAGTGCTTTGTGCTCTCCTCAGAGTGCTACTCTGCCTTAAGGAAGGACCTTGGGCCCACCACAGCCTAGGCATTATCTGGCACTCTGGCCCTTGTGGCCCATTCCCTCTTTGGTTCCTGAGTCACCATCCCATGTGACCTGGAAGGACCCAGGGTGCTGAGTGAGGCAGGCTCGCTCCTCACTGTCCAGGGAGGTTCAGTTCTCAGTCCTGCTAGGCCTGCAGCTTCGCCTCGTCCTCCAATTCTGCTGGTTGCTACGAAAGTGAGGGTGGAAGGGCCACTCCTTTGGCTGACAGAAGTAAGAAGGGTGACGCTGAGAGGGGGGAGATCTGCTTAACAGAATGCACTCAGAACATGGCAACGTGGACTGGGGCTGCAGTTTCAAACTCCAAACTCTTACCCAGCATGGCAGTGGTGGGGGCACCTTTAAGAAGCTCTTCCAGAAGGGCGGAGAAGTCACTGCCCTCAGCTGCTCCAAACCAGGCTTCTCTGCCAGCAGACACAAGCTGGGCCGTGACGCCTGAAGCCACCTCACCAGGGGCCACCACACCAGGACCTGCTGGCCCAGATGACGGCCCCTCTCTGCCCGCAGGCCATGCTCCCCTTCCTGCCTAGGGACCCCACTCCTCCCCTCTCCTTTCCTGCTCCCACCCCCACTCCATGTGAGGACTCTCTCCTGTGGGAAGAGCTGCCTTTGAAGTCAACCAGGAGATTTCTTTAGGGAAGAAAAATGCGCTTGGAGAAGTTGGTGGAGAGAAAACGAAGGGGGATCGTCTGGTGTCCTTCATCCTTTTCTTTCAACTCTGCTGTTGATCAAAGCTGTGGTGGAAAGGCAGATTTGGAAAGATCTGGTTCCAGAGACAGGACAGATGTCAGTTCCTAGGATGGTATTAAATACTTGGAAAGGGATAAGAAATCAATTCATCAAGTGGATTAGAAAATAAATAAGTGAGCAAACCGAGAAGCAACAGGGAGGGGAAAACACTCTCCCTCATCTCCCCAGTTTCCAAGGAGCCCTTTGATAATCCAGGGACTCTGGGCCATACACATTGGTCACATTATTTATCACTGGAGCATGAACGTCTTAACCACATCCAAGGGCTTTCACTCGGCTTCTTAAATCACAGTCCCACAATGAAATGCAAACAGTTCAGTGGAGGTTTGGGAACAAAGGAGAGGGGTGCTGGCCCCCAGCCTTCTCCCTTAAGTCTGGAGCAGCCCCAGGGCCCAAGCGGGAACCTTCTGCTTTATTCACACTGCCTGGCTTCGGCATCAACATCTTGTGTTGCTCTGTGTGGCCTGGGTGACCTCACCGGTCTACAGATTGGGTCCTTGAGACTTTTCTGTACTAGTGCTTTTTCTGAAAATCCTTAACTCTGTTCCCCAGAAATGGGACATGCAGACAGGTAACTGATGCTCCCCGTGGATCTGTGGGGCGCTTCCTCTTCGCTTCTTGTACTCTTAGAGGAAAAAACAAAACAAAACAAAAACAAAAAAACAAAACACTGAACAACAACATCTGTACTCTTTGGGCTGGGGGTGGGGCCTGGCTCTTGGGCAGTGGCTGGAGGTCCAGCTTCTCCTCCCTCCACTCACCTGGCTGAGTAACTCTGAGACAGCAGTGCAAATGCTTGGTTTTCAGTTGCTTCATGTGTGAAGGGGGTATGCACCAACCCCTATTTGCTTACTGTACCCCAAGTTCCCAGCCATGTGGTCTAGATGAAACAGGGTTCTCCCTACTTCCAAGGGTAGATCTGGCTTGACTGTTCATTCCGTTGGTGCCTGACCCAGAAACAGGCCTGGGATGCAAGCCAGTGCCATGAAAGAGGACCTTGGGGGATTTCTTAGAAATGCTGGGCACGGGCCCTGTTTCTGCTGCATGTGGAGAACCATGACCTCTTAGTACTCTTTCCAATTATTCTGACACTGTCAGGGGAGAAAGTATCAGAGAATGATGACAAGGTCAAGGAAATTAGACTAGCAAGCTTAAAAGTAGACAAAAGCAACCACATCTGGATCTCAAAATACTAGTGTTGCATTCAGCTTAGCCTGGAAGCTCTGCTGTCCTGGGCCATTCGGTGACATTAGTGAATTCATTCTTTTCATGGTTTGAATTTGATATCTTAAAGGTTAGTAATGAATGCCAGGGAATAGACCTTCTAACTTCAGCGGTTTCTTCTAGAGGGGAATAAATGGTTTTTGGTTTCCTGATTTATTCTAGAAATTGGACTAGGCAACAGCTATCAGCAGCAGAGAGGCTGTGGGTCAGTAGTTAGACAAATCTGGCTCAAATACCTCAAGTCCTCAAGGTAAAGCAAACCCCAAGTTAAAAGCTGAATAGGCCCAAAGACTTCACCCTCAAAGAAGGCTTTTGAGCCGGGCGTGGTGGCTCATGCCTATAATCCCAGCACTCGGGAGGCTGAGGCAGGAGGATTGGTGCGAGTTCGAGACCAGCCTGGGCTACAAAAGTGAGCTCAAGGCCAGCCTCAACTGCATAGCGAGACCCTGTCTCAAAAAGACAAAAAAAAAAAAAAAAAAAAGAAGGCTTTTGAGGTTCTTTATTTCCCAAGCTACATATAAAACTCAGTGGTTCATTGGGAGACTGGGTTTTGCAGTATCGTGAATACTTTTTTTTTAATTTTTATTTATTTATTTATTTTTTTTGTCTTTTTGAGGCAGGGTCTCGCTGTGCAGTTCAGGCTGGCCTTGAGCTCACTTTTGTAGCCCAGGCTGGTCTCGAACTCGCACCAATCCTCCTGCCTCAGCCTCCCAAGTGCTGGGATTACAGGCATGTGCCACCACGCCCGGCTTCGTGAATACTTTGGGTACTTGGCTTAATATAAATATTCTCATGAACAGAGTATATCCAGTGTGTTACCAATACCACCCTGGCATGGAGGGAATTAATCCTTAGAGTGCAACTAAATACTCGTCAGAAAGATGATGGGCTCCCAGGAGTTTGTTGATGTCGTCCCTCTGAAAGCTGAGCCGCACCCAAGAGTCCCCAGGCCTTACTCCTTTGCAAATGAGGTGGAATCTCACCATGCTGCCTTCCCTGACATCCTGGGAAAAAAACAGTCAACTGGATCTTTCTGGGTAATGAGAGATGAGAATGCTTCTAAATCTGTGTTCTTTTGTGGGAGTAGAAAGGAGGTTACGATCAATTGTCAATAATCTGCAGTGTGGAAGGCAGGGCACTTAATGCCACACTGAGTTGGACTTATTCCCTTAGTTCTGCAGCGCAGGTGCCCACATCTCCCTTCCCAATTCTGGACTTGTATCAACAAGGGCATGCATTTATTGTCATTTTAGTCAGTTGAGCACTCTTTCAGAAACCACAAAGGCCTGAGCACATTCCTCAAGCCTGTGCTCTGCAAAGCCTCTCTACTTCTTTCCCATAGAGTATTGTTTGTGCTATAAGATGGAAAATCCAACCCATTTTGATTCCCATAGAAAAGGAACTGGGGGGGGGGTCTCTGTAGCAGGACAGTCCAGAGGAGAGCTCTGGGCCCAAGCAGGCAGGAGCCAGACTTAGATGGCAGGTAGCCAGAGCTGTGCTTCTCTCTCAGCTCTGCCCCATGCTGTATTTCTTACATTTTCGGGTTGGTCCTTCCTGCAACAAGCTGTTAACTAACTGTTCCCACCACAGATCCATCAGATTCCCAGCCATTAGGGAAACCTGCTAGCGCCCCCAGGAGCTCCACAAGAAGGTTGGGTCTTATTAATTCCTATTGGTCTAGTTCTAGTGGCACCTATCTTCCAGCCAATCACTATCAGCAAAGCCCTCCTGCACTTATCTCTGAACCAATCACTATTGCCAAGGGAGCCATGTGCTGATTGGCTCAGCTTGGTCCTGTATTGCCTCTCTCTTGAGCAGGAGGGATACCATTAAGGGCAGCAGCCTTGGTGGTAACATACAAGTGGGGAAATGAGTGCACTGGATTCTTCTGGCGTAATAATACAGCAGCTGCTTTGCCAGAGAGAAAAACAGACATGGTGCAGGAGAGGTAGCACGTCCCTCTGAGGGATGAAATGGACCTGATAATATTGATTTGTGCGCCAGTCTCATCTTTGGTGCCATCCTTTTCTCTAAAACAACTTCCTCCAGCTGTAAGTCACTGTGTACCCGACTCAGCCTTGAAAGTGTAAAGGTGAATGGCTTCCATTTCCTTCTCAGACAGATGTTTTGTACAGTCACCAACACAAACCATGTAAGGACACGTCCGTCACTCCCCTCCTACCCCCACATTCTGCTGGTGTCATTTACCGCTTCTCACAAATCCCTGGAAACCGTTCATCTGCTTGTCATAGGTTTTCCTATTCTGAACACCTCATACAAGTGCCCTTTTGTGACTGGTTTCTTTCACCTAACACAATGTTTTCAAAAGAAACGCTGAAATATGTCTCGGGGTGAATCAGTGCATCGTCCCCTTTCGGCTGTACTGATCGCCACACTGTCTCTCCATTCATCAACACAAGGGCACATGGCTGCTGCGAGGGAGGCTGCTATCAATGTCCCTGATGCTTTGCTTTCCACCAGCCATACATGGGGTTCCAGTTCTCCTCAGTGCGTGGTATCCTCTGTCCTTTGAGCTGCAGCTGCGTTGGTGCAAGTGCAGTAGAGACAGAGTGCTTTTAATTCTGTAAAACTGGCATTGAATAGACTGATATATTCATCCATCATCCATGATCAAATCCATTATCCCACAATGAATGAATGAGAAAGAGAATAGAACACCTTTTTCTAACAGAAACAACCACGAACCCATAAGTTTTTAGAGAAGAAAAAGATTTGATCTTATCTTGTTCAGTGGGAACAACTTTTGTGAATGATGACCGTCTTAGGGACGCTGGGCAGGTTTATGGATTGTGCATATGTGTGTGTGTGTGTGTGTGTGTGTGTGTGTGAGTTTCTTTAAAAGGGAGACCAGTTGTCTTGGTTTTAAGACTGTCAGAGAGAGTATTGGCATTGTCTTTAAGTTGCTAAAATGTGTTTATATGGGCTTATTCAAGAAGGGAATCATGGAAATATATCTCTGCTAGTCCATGTTCATATAGACTACATGGCAGTTGTGAAGGTTTGGTGAAACTAGGGGGTGCTAGGAGCTAAGGACACTGTTGTAGGCCAACCTAATCATGACTAAAGACTGGATACCCAGGTAGAGAGGGGACTGGTCCAAGACTGTTTGGCTTGGAGTGGATAGCTGCATCTCCTGTCTGGACGTTAACCATTCAAGTCCGGCTCCTAAAGCTAAGTCAGTCTCCTTCAGTTCAGTTTTGGAGCAAACCTACAGGAGCCAAGAGAAATGTAAGATCCTAGCATATTCTGTTAGGAATATGTTGCTTTTTATTTCTGATAGTTCTTCCCTTCAGTTGCTTTGAAACTGAACAAGGAACAACATTGTCTTGTCCCTACATATGGCCATGACCTGAAGTTAGTGTCCCTCTGATGACAGTGACAGTTTAAAGAAATAGCATGTTGCACACACGTGGCATCCAGAGGCCTTGCTGGGAGATTTGTTCCATGGCTAGTGCGTGGAAAAGCTTGCACAGTTGGCCCTGCGCACCTGTGAATTGAACAAGCACAAATAAAAGGCATTTGGAAAGACTTTCATCTGTTCTGGACATGTACAGGCTCCTTCCCTTGTCATTGTCCTCTAAACAAGACAGTCTAGCAGTGATTTGCATAGCATTTGCATTGTATTAAGTATTATAATTAGAGAAATGTTTTAAAGTATACAAGAGGATAAGCCTAAATATATGCCAATGCTATGGACTCTTATATGAAGGGCTTGAGGATCTGCAGATCTTGGTATCCATGCAGGGTCATAAAATCAGTCCCGGAGAATGTCACATGTCTGTGTTCCCCCTCTTCCTGTCATACGCAGATATCCATCTGGAACTGAGGGCCCCCTGGCCAATGCTTCTACTCTCATAAGAAGTCTGGGAGCACAGCTAGCATGAAGGTGAGCAGAAGAGCAAGAAAGAGAGCAAGGTCCTAAGAGTCCTGAATCCGCACTCCTGATTTTCTTCAGTTATGACCAAATACTCCCTATGACTTTTCTCCACTTGAGTGTTCATCTCTTGCAACTCTAAGAATCCTGGCAACTTTGCTCATGAGCTCCTGAAGGCCAGATCTGTGGCATGGCAGTGACTTTAATGGCCACAGTGGACACTAACAGCTTGTGAGAGGGACTGCAAGACAAAAGATCACTCTGGAGGCAGAAGTGATGATAAGCAAGCATCCTTGCTGTCACTGCTGTAATTAGGAAGGTCAGTAGGTTATGCTCTGAGTTAGGCTCAAGTATAGTCATTGGAGAAGGTCAGTAGGTTATGCTCTGAGTTAGGCTCAAGTATAGTCATTGGAGAAGGGTGAAATCCTGTGCCAGAAGTGGTAGTCTTCTGAAGAGAGAACTGTCAGGAAGGCTAGAGCTCTCAGGAGAGGGGAGGGGCTGGAATTGGAGGGCTGTAGTTGCCTCCTGTTGATCTGGTCCCAAGAATGGGAGAGGAGGCTTACATAATCTATTGTGTGCGGTTGCTATGGTGATTAGAGGAAATAATAGAAACACTAAAGTAATGAACATGGGAAGAAAGAGGGGTGAGTTATAAAGAAAAGCACAGAAACTTCTGGATTAGGATTCACTTAGAGCAGAGGCCCTGGGGTTTATTTAGGGCATAGCATGACTGTAAGGGGGTAGATGGTGTCTGATGTGTAGGCATCATGTGTTCTATGGTCCTTGAGTAATAAGTGCTGAGGATAAAGAGCGAGAAGTTGTTTTTGATACTGCTAGGAGACTACAGCTGTTGGTGGCAGGGACAGGGATCTAGGGGTGGCCTTAGGGGCATCAAGTAAGGCTGAAGCACAACTAGAGCATATGGTGCTTTGTTCTTCAGCACGCTTTGGATCTCTTAGTAACTCCAAGAATGGTAAAAGGGTGGTGGAGGGGGACAGAATTCTGAACCTTCTGTAGCAGGATTTTCATGAGAACCACTGAGGGGCCTTCTCCTATTGGCTCCTCTGGCTCACTCTTTGCTCTTCCCTGGCTGTGTGTCCCAGCCTCTGTTTAATACATGCACAAGAGAACCATAGTTTGTATTCTTCATACCAGACAGCTTGAATCCCTGGTGGTACCTGCATGATTGTCCCATGCATGACTGTTCCCCCTGCACCACTCATGGTACAAGTCGCCTGATGGGACAATCATGCAGACACCACCTGGGGTGCAAGGCGAGAGTGTGTTAACCCCGTCCCTCAGGGCTGGCTCCTGTGAGCTTCTACAAGGAACATTCTGCAGAAGCTCAAAGCTTGGAAATATCTGGTCTTTGAGCTGTGGCTGGCAACTCTGGTGCTGATGGTAGCAGATAGGGGTGGCCGCATGCAGTGTCTTAGAGGACAGAACCTTAGATGGTCTGAGGCTCCCTGCCATTCTTCTCCAGTGTAACACTACCATTTGTCTTGTTCTTAAGTCTTCAGGGGGGTAGGGGCATGGGGGGTGTCAGATGCCCTGACGTGCTTACTTTGGAAACTTATTTATCACCCACTGGGAAGCCAATTCTGAAATCCATGCATGGATTTTATGTCTCTCCCCTCAGGCACCAGTGACTAAGTAGATACTGGGTTATAGGACACAGATGACACTTTGGTCTTGGGGATCTTTGATTTCTGAAACCAGCCTCTTAGATGGAGTGGGAGTCCATGCCTAACTCTGAGCTCCTGGGCCGCAATTGGAAAACCAGCTCTTTGTAGTAGCCAGCACGTGAGCAACTCCAGGCCGGGCTCAGGGTCATGCTGTAGTGCCGGAGTAGGGAATGCTGGGTGTTGGGGCTGTTTTCCTCTTCGATGACCTTTAGAGTGAACTTAGGTTTCTGAATACAGGACTCAGTAACCCAGGCATGCTGAGTTCTTATTTCATTTACTTGGCCAACATTTTTGGCCACTATAACATCTGAATCCCTGGGTTAATACTGGGATGGCAGGAAAGAGAATGTTACACATCTGCTGCCTTCCCGTGTTGATAGTGTTCCCAAGGCAGTCAAGGAAGCAGATATATAGCTGTACACACAGTAAGCAGGACAGGCTCCTGTTAGGGACACTCAGTGTCCACAAGGCTGAGCACTGTGCTTGCTTAGGACCTAACAGGTGGAGTGCCAGCTGCAAGGTGGTTTACTATTGGTTAGGTTAAATCATGATCCTCAAAGATACCCTTGTCTTAAGCCCAGTAATTGGAGATGATGTTATCTTGCATGGTAAAAGGGACATTGCAGATGGGATTAAGTTAAGGATCTTGCAGTGGAGAAATTATCTTGAAGGCTCTGATATACCCTGATGTGACTGGAGGCACTTTCCAGTCTGTGAAAGAAAGAGGCGGAGAGGAGGTGAGTGGTAATGGAAGTAGAGATGGGGAGGGTGCATTTGGAGCACTCAAAAAGTGTCATCTGTGAAAATGAACACAGATTTGCAATCGAGACTCCTCCACAGGGCCACAAAGGCTAACTTCGGATGCCTGGGTCCATTCTGCGGTGGTGGAAGAGGCCATAGCTGAGGGATGCAGGTGGTCTCTAAAAGCTGAAAAAGCCAAAGGAAGTGATTCATCTCTTTTTCTCCCTTTCCACTCAAGGAAAGAGACCACGCCCAGAGTCCTCTTCCTCTGGCTGCCCCTGTTCCAGAAAAGCCTGGGAGGATGAAGTGTGTTCACAGCCCAGGACACTTTCTGAAACAAATTGAGGTTCTATTGGGGAATAGGGAGGGGAAGAATGCTGATATTGCTGATACCTTAGCATCCACTCAGACGTCTGCAGAGGATTCTGTGAGCACTGGAATGAGGGAGACTGGGAGGTTGACAGGCTGTAAAGTGCCAGGTAAGCAGGTGGGCATTGCACACAGAGGGCAATGACACCAAGCTTCCAGGAGGCCAAGTGGAGTCAGGAGCCACACAAGCATTTGACACAGGTGGGCAGTGGGTGGCAGATGGTGGAATGCTCTACCAGGATGTGACGGCAGGGTGTTTTGTGATCTGAGTTCACCCCCTCACCCACTCTTCCTGCTGGCCTCTCTGGGCTGCTCTGCTGGGCAGCCGCCGCATGCCAGGGCCCTCCCTGGTGAGTGCAGGTGCTGTCGGGGGATGGTCCTGTTCTTTCCACTCCAGAAGCCCACTCACTCTGTCTGGGCTTACATTCCCTGGGGCAAGACTTCTGGGAGGAGCCAGCCGGCCTCCAGCCAAGGCCTCTGCTCCTCCTGCTCTCTGGCAAAGATCTTACTGTACTCCTTCTGTTTAGTTTCTGTGGGCTGAAGGAAGAGCTTCCATGGAGGGTGGTCTTGGGTATGAGTCACGGCCAGGGCTCTCTGCTTCCCTTCCTATGTGCCTCTGCACAGGTGACTACATGAAGACCAATGGACACTCCTATTATTTATGTATTTAGTACAGGGTCTACAGAGTCTATGTAGCTCAGACTAGAAATGATCCTCCTGTTTTCAGCCTCCCAAGCCCTGGGATTGCAGGTGCACACCGCCCTGCCCAGTTTCAGTCACTGTCTCAGCCCACCCTGGGGGCAAGGCAAGCACAGAATATCAGGGATGGAAACCCAGTCCTGGCATCTGTCTAAGCAGGCGCTTAGTTCACTGAGCTATCTGGCCAGCCTTTAGAGGACACTTTGGAAGTCAGCCCCAAAGCTGCTGTCTCTCTCTGGACATGGGTCCATAGCTGTGTACCTGGAGTCAGAGTTGGAGGGCAGCCTTTGATCATTTCACAGAGGCTCACAGTCGCTGGCCCCGGGAACTGGTCCTGGGAACCCATGCCCTTATGGAGCCCAGCTGGACCTGTCCTCCCCCAAGCCTCCCATGCACTTGGGAGTGCTGTGTGACTGAGTGATTAGTGTGGGTGGGAATCTGGGGCTCCACCTCGCAGTGTGGCCTTAAGAAACCCAATCAATCCTCTGGGCAAGGGGTGGAAGAGGAGCCACAGCCTCCACAGTAGGAGGCCTGGGTCAGGCTGTCTGTGGTCACTAGCAGGCGTGGCAGTAGTGACATTCACTGTGTCCTGCTGCAGAGGGCGGGTTGCCTGCTCTTGTATCTGTTGTCCTTCGCACTGAATCTGTATCATTCAATTTCCTTCCTTTGGACAGGAGGTACAGTGTAGTGGCTTACAGAAGACTTTAGAGTAAAACTAAGCTCATCCACCTATTCCTTCCACTTATGGGCTGTGTGACTGGGGGTGAGCCACTTCACCATACCCCAAGAGGTAGTAAGGTCAGACAATGAACAGAACCAGCTGCATGCTGTGTATGCTTGGGTCTCTGCTCCGCAGTAAACGCAGTAAGAATTGCTTGCTATTCTTCCTGATCAAGGGGCCTCATCTGGTCCCTGGGAAAGGGCCACCTTGGCCCAAGGCATTGAGTTCCCTGATTCCACCCCCTGCTGGCCCTTCCCCTTCTGGGAGTTTTCTCAAGGATTCTGGGCACTGTCGTCCCTGCTAGCATTTCGCGGTAAGGGGGCTTGTGCTCCTGGGCAGTCTTTACTTCAATGTACAGCCATTTCACTCTTTGGAGTGGAAAGTTTTTGAAAGCGGAGAGCAACACATACTCGCAGTTGTTCTTCACGTGGCAGTACTGAGTGGAAAGGCAGCAGTGATAAGGCCTGTGCTTTAGGAAATAGGAGTATCTGTGTACAAAACAGTACCCCGCCAGCCGGCCTGACCACCACAGAGGCACGAGAGCGATAAAGAACACGACACACAGCCACGGGCCAGCGTGTGCCCTCGCTCCAACGGCCCCTGACTGACTGTGCGGAATCCTGGCTTGCCGCCGTGCGCGCGTCCTAGATACCCACAAGATGACTGTAGCTAATATTTATCAAGTGCTTCGTTTAAATCATCTCCTGTAATGTTCACCCCACCGGTGGGAACTATTATTTTTCCCACTTTGCAGATGAGAAAATAGGATCTAAGATACTGAGTAATGTATTTTGAGTCACACAATTAATAAACCTAGGATTTGGTGTTCATACAGGGCTCTGGCGCCCAAGGCCAGGCTTTCTACCATTTCCGTGCCATTCTCTACTCGTGGCCAGCTTCTGATGTCCACATGGGAGGTGACCAGCCTGCCTGTTTTCCACACCTGGGACCCCACCCAGGCTACTCAGAGCTGACTGTGCGGTCGATCTTGCGTACGTGTGTATGCGTGTCTGCGGTCATGCATGCGCGTGTGCCAGCCGAAACAGATTAGTGTCGGAGATGCGGATCCACCCCCGCACCTTGCCTCAGACTCCCAGGCTGCTCCCCACTGGGCGGGCAGGGAGCCAGGCAGCCAGAATGCAGCGTTCTCCACCCATGAGGCTGTGTCTAACACCTGTGTGGGATTAAGGGGCGCGCCCTCGGGCTCCCAGGGGGTGCTCCTGCAGTGTTGAGTGACAGAGAATTCGGTGGTTAGCGGAACTTCAAGCATGGATGAGAAGGCACGCAGACGTATATTTCTGATACCCACGGGCATCTGTGCCCCAGTGGGACGCCAAGGGCTGTGGCAGCGCAAGGTAAGTCAGGCCTACCAAGTGAGGTCCCCGGTACCTTTGGCTCCAGCAGCAGCACCCAGCACCTTATCCGGGTTTTCCATTTAGGAGCAGCCACTGCTGTCCTAGAGTCTCACAGAGTTTGGGAATGGGGGTGCTAAGGCTGCTGCTGGGTGGTATTTTTGAGCTGTGCTAGCGTCTGCTGATGACTTAGTATATACGTGGCTCCTTCAGCACAGCCTGGAAGTATGGTGCTACTGCCCTCCTTTATGCAAACAGGGAAACAAGACATCAAGGAAAAGACTGTTCCGCTTACAGAACTTGAGTTGCGGGGCATAGGTCCACCTTCGGTATGTCCAATCTCCATTAGCCCAGATCCAGGTGCCCAGGGAGCGGTGGATTGCAGCAGCAGCTTGGTCTAAGAAGGAACACAGACTTCACCATGGCCCAGGCCTTGCTTCAAATCCTAGCCCCACTGCAGTGGGTTGTCCCAGTCTGAGCAACCACTCTCTAGGCCCTGTGGGCTGCCAGCCTGTCACCTGAGACACGGGAATGACAATCCCAACCTCCAACGACTGCTGTGAGAATGGAGGGCACAGAGAAAGTGCACAGTCAGTGAGTGGCACCTACCGCCTTCTGCTGTCAGCAGGGACACGACACATTGGCACACTCAGCACCTAGCATGTGCTGGATGCCGAGCTTTGTGCGGAGGGTGGGTTCTGTCACCCACCAGTGAGGACTACTGAAGTCTGCATGCATATCAGAAAACCAAACTACACTGGCATCAGGCAAGGGGATGGTTTTGCCCCCATAACCAGCCCCTTGGGCAACCTATGAGGGGTGTTGTGGAGCCGCCCTGGGTTCCTCTGGCCCAAGTGCCTTCTAGTTTCCTGCCCACCCAGCTTAGGGGAAGAATTTTTACCCTGATGGTTTCCAGAGAGCTGCTCTAGCTCTAATTCTTTGGCCACATTCCAAAAAGAAAGGAGGAGGAAGGGAGGAAAGAAGGGGGAATACAGGAAGAGGACAGAGAAGAGAAAGAAGAGGAGGAGGAGGAAAGAGAGGAGGAAGAGAAGGGGGAGGAAGCAGGCAAGGAAAAGGCACACTTTTGTTTCTCTAATTTCTTTTTTTTTTTTTTTTTGTGGGACCAGGGTTCGAACTCACGACCTTGCACTTGCCCAGCAGGCACTTGTGCCTCAGAGCTATCTACCCAGCCCCGAAAAGGCACACTTTTGGTGTTAGAACCACAGTACCTTCCCGAACAGCCCAATAGGCTGCTGCGGATGTCCATGGACAGCAGGGCAGCATGCACTACCTCCAGTGGACAAGTCCAGCCCAACCCTGGTTCTGTCAGTGAAGAGAAAGGAGACTGTGGTCCTTGTCCATGGCTATAGCACCAGCTCAGGTGTGCTGAAGAGTGACAGCGCCTGTGAACAAGTCCAGGCCTCCCGCCAAGCACGGTGGCACTTTCCCCTTGGTTACTATGTTCAACCTCCCTGGAAAGAAGGGGGAACATGGGTGCAGAAGAGCTGGGCTCCTTCCTGTGACCTCCACTTTGCATCCCCACAGACAGTGTAGGAGGCTGAAATATGGGGCTCTGGCTAGGGGCTTTGGGACCCCAGAGCTACAGAGTCAGTCACTGAGGAAGTACAGGATGTGGAGGAGGAGCAAACAGGGGCTGCCAGGTGCATGCTGGGACATGCGGCCAGGGGAGGTGAGAAGGTCTTGTGGTCAGAGGTGCAACAGCGCCTTTGGGCTTCGCAACTTTGCACCCTGGCTCTGTCACTGTCCTGCAATCTCGGCAAAATGGTGGCCTCTGAAATATGGGTAGTGAGAGGGTCAGTAACTGAGCACAGAGCACAGAGTGAGCTCACTGGGAGCCTCAGTGGGCACCACAGCATGGAGCAGCTCAGATCCCACAGACAATGCTGGGGGGCAGAGTTGTCGGGGAGGAGAACACCTGAACTACAGCCTGCTGTTTGGATACAGGTCTGGGGGGCCTTCTGTCCCCCATCTGTGGATGCCTTTGCATGACCATTTCAGAGCTATGTCAGCTGCACAAGCCCCGCGGAGCCTAAGATGGTTACTGGCTGACCCTTTACACATAGAGGCCAGCAAGCTAAATGAGGACTAGTAATATTTTCTCCAAAGAGATACTGACAGGATTCCAAGCAGAACTGGTGCTCGTGGCCCTCAGATAGTGCTCAATAAACTGTATGATGTGGGGGATTTTAGGCAGAGATTAGTGTGACCAGCTGTGTGTTAAGCTTAGTAGCTAGTTGGTCTCCCAGGGCTCCCCTAACAGAGTACCAAGGCCACTTGATTTCTCTCTGACTTCTGCTGGTTTGATGGCAATCTGTGGCTTCCCTTAGCTTGCAGGCATGCTCTCTACCTGTCTCCTCCACATGTGCACCAGGCAGAGATGCATTTGGCTGTCTGCATTCAAAGATAAGAATGCAGGCAAATTGGATTGGGAGGACCCGTTGTCACAACTGCTCAGCAGAGATCCCACTTCCAAGGCTATGATGATGGCTAAGGCCTTTATTAGCTATGGCACACACAGTCTGACATGTCACAGGGGCCGTGGGCTGCCTCAGCACAGGCAGGACCAGAAGCTGGATGCCCAGCCTCATGGAGTCTCCAGAAGGGATGGTCAGATGGGGACAGAAGGAGCTGGAGGTATCAGAACTGCAGTCATGGAAGCCTTGGTGGCCGTGCGTGGAAAGGGGGAAGAGCAAGAATTCGGTGGCACTGAGACTTCCTGTGTTGGGGGTAAGGCCACTGCTGACGCTGGAAGAAGGCGTGAGCTTAGAAGGAAAGGATGGCTTCCCTGAGTTAGAGAGACCCTTCTGTGGGGGAGGTGAATGGGAGAGGGGAAGCAGCTCTGGAAATGCCAGGGCACGAGCTGGAACCTTGCTGAGGCACAGGCAAGACTGATAGCTCTTTATGGGGTGATGAGGTCATCAGGGCCGGGGTGGATGAGACTGGAGAGGATGGATGTCAGGCGCCTGTTCAGGTGTCTTCTGACTTCATCCTGTGAGCTGCTCCTCAGTCATATTTGGGCATGAGCCCTGCTCTCCTCTGTCTAGCAAACACCCTCCCACGCTCATCAGGAGCTGCTCTGCTCCCCGCCCAGCCCTTCCTGCTGTCAGGAGCTCACACCTGCTGGCAGCAGGCCCACCAATGTGTTGACAGAGTCTTCCCAGGCCGAGGCAGACAGGCCAGCCCCCAGGTGCAGCACCTGCCCCCTCACCCGAGCCCAGCCTCGGTGTCCAGTGTCCAGTACCCAGATCTGTTCCCTTTGGTGTGCAGCTGCCCCACCTCTGGGCATAGAATGCAGTGAGGAGAGAGAACCTGAGGCCGTGGCTCTGAGCCGGCACACAGAAGCTGTGCAGCAGGCGTTAATGTCCCCGGTCTGTTACTGCGAGTGTTCCCGCTGCCTCACTCCCATCTTCCTGGTCCTAGGGTCCTACTCCAGACTGTGACTACATGGTCTTCCTTGAAATCAAGCCCCCGGTCCCCAAAAGGTAAAACAGAAGCAACTTTGTGTTCAGTTCCGGATAATCCACAGAACTTATCCAATGGGCTCACCTGGTGCCTCGCTGCTCCAGTCTTGTGGCCTGTGGCACACCTCCTCACATGTCTACTCAGTCCCCAAGGATGTCTGCCTGTCCCAGGTGCACATCAGGGCCTGTGTCCTCTTCTGTGCCTTCTCTCCTGTTTCTTTCGTCTTACCAACTCTCACTCATCCTTGAAAATTCTGAATGACGCTGCCGCCTCAGTCCTGCGGCCCTCAGGTGCTGCTGCAGGAGCTATGCTGTCCATGTATGCTCTTTTTATTTTGTGTGATTGGAATCTACTGATGCCACTGTCTACGTCCAGCTGTCATTTGAAACTGGCCACCCAAGCATGGAGCAGACAGGGTTTTCTTTTTGAGCCTTCAGGATCCAGTGCTATTGAGAAATGTGCTAGGTCTTGTGGCTTGGGGTGATGAATCCAGGGCTTTTACATGGAGTTATGCCTCCAGCTATTTTTCATTTTTTATTTTGAGACAAGATTTCATGACATTGCTAAAATGTCCAGACTGGGCTTGACGTTTTGACCCTCTTCCCTAGGTCTCCCTGAGTGCTGGGCTCACAGGAGTGTGGCGGCGTGCCCAGGCCTGGCTGCTGTTCCTATTGTGAGTTTTTCTGTTCTATCTTTCGGTCATTTAGTAGTTCATAAAATATGGATTTAATTGAGGAATAAAACAGACTCTGAATCTCCTCTCATCGAAGCTAGAGTCAATATCAGTTTGTCTGTGACTCAACAGCAAATAGGATTTTCCATTTCCTGGAGAGAAGGAAAAACAAAACAAAAACCCTAAGTACTGAGTGCTCCTCAGCTGGTCGGCTCAAAACCTGTTAGTGTAATATTTCAAACCTTCTGGCACCAAGTGTACAGGGCTTTCTTTTTCCTGTATACCAACCAGTGGGTCCCGGCTGTCTTGGTAATTCAGCTTGACCCTGACACTATCTCCTTGGAGGTAGAATCAGGTGCCCAAGGCTGAGGGTTCAGTGATACAAAACTGCCTCCTTTCTGAGACCAGGCATAAGGAGTAGGCTGTTACCTGTGCTTCTGACACACTGGCTGTGAACTGAGGTTCCTGTGACCCCCATATAAGTTTGATAAGTTTGTTAAAGAAGCCCATGTGACCCAGGGAGCCATGGGCCTCATGTTTACCAGTTCATCATGATGGCCTCTGTGAAGGGCAGAAGTGAGCAGTGGGGAAGGAGCAGGGCTTGCCACAAGACACACGGTAGGGAGCTCCACTATCCAGGGACCTCCAGGATCCAGTACCCAGAGGCTCATCTGACCTCAGCCCTTTTGGATTTTCATTGAAAGTTTTGTGACAAAAGTATGATCAATTAAATTGCTTGTTCTTGGCAAGCTTTGAAGCCTTCAGCTCTGTTTGTTCACCTGGGCCAGAGGAGGAGGGGACTGGAGAGTCTTCCCTGTGATCAACCATCACCTCAGAGTCACCTAGGGTCCCCAGGCATTGGTGATCTCATCAGCATGCCAAGGACAGTGTCGTGCTGGAGACTGCAAAGGTAACCAGAAACAGGGACAGAGACCAGATGGGTTCCTGCCTATTTTACTCTACTTTTGCTTTGGGGCTTATTGATGAGGGGATACGTGCTGAGGGAGAGGTCTGTGCAGTGGTCGGACTGACTGTTGCTGCTCTGCCCAGTCTGTCCAGTGTTCAGCCTCAGGGTGCCTGTTGTCACGTCGCATTGGCAGGATTTGTAAGTGGTGGTGAAATGAGAGACAAACTTCCATGCTACCACAAAACAAAAAAATCACCAGAAAAAGAAAAGGCACTTATGTCTATGTTTTGTCTCTCTGTTTAGAAACAAAGCCTATCTTGGAGGAAATATACCGGCGACACTGGCATTGGCAGTGTTAGCAGCTCATTCGTGTTTGACTCCAGGAGAGATCTGAACTTCCTTAGAAGCACTCTGCTGTTATCATAGTATACTGCTTTGTTCAGAAGGTCGCCGATGCCAACGGCTTGGGAGGGTAGTGCCAATGCTGACGGTGCTACAGATGGAAATAAACATCTATGTAACTATAGAGAATAAGCTCAAGACATTTGCAGGAAAATGCACGAATTGTCCTAAAATGAAAATCAAATGTAGAATGAAATAAATCAGATACACAAGCTTAAATACTATATTGTGTTCTCATTTGATAAGACAAAATGCAAACACAGAGCAAAATAAAGGATGACCAACAGGAGACAGAGGGATGGAGACCAGGATGCTGACAGCAGAGGGGGAAGAGGAAGGGAAAGGGATGAAAGACTTTAGATATGCTGTGTATGGGTACTAAATACCCCCAATGAATATTACAAACATTAGATATCATATAATTATGTGTCATTATAGGTCATATAAATATTGCATGTCATGCAGACAAGCTAAGAATAATAAAAATGAAAATGGCAATGGGGTATTACTCAGCTATAAGCAAAGACGAACTTGAAGCCTTAATAGGTAAGTGGATACAACTAGAGGCTATACTCATAAGTGAAATAAGTCAGATCCGCATGTGTTGTCTCCCTAGTGTAAGAACCTGAAAGAATAGATACAATTGGAAAGATATAATAGAGGTAGCAAAATGGGAAGAAATTGAACTTAAGGATTAAACATAGATGAGAGAAAGTAGAAAGCATAGGAAAAAAGGAAGGGGGAAACACACAAGTATATAAACAGAATGGCTGAGATGAGTGTACCAATAATTTTTGTCAGTTTTTCTTTTTTAAATAGCAGTTACAATTTAGAATTTTTGCCTTGACTAACTCTACACTGATATCTATGACCTAAGCAATTATATCAAGGGCAGCATTGTATAATATAAAACCCATGCTTGCATGCCTCTCATCTTGGTCTTCTAAATGTGTATTGTTTCTAATGTCTTATCAATTATTTTAAAAATGGATTAAAAATAAAGACAAAAATTAAGGTTTCTTGAAAGTAACTGTTAATATCCAATTATTTGTTCAATCTTGCATAACTATATTCATTAATCTGAGCAACAGATTTGATGATAAAAATAGATAATATACTAATCATTGTTAATTAGCTATTGTTGTTTTGAAACTCCACAACATATGTATTGCTCTATGTTGCTCTGTTTCTGTCCTTGTTTCTTCTCTTTGCTCATTTGTTTTTGTCTTTATTCTTCAAAATAAAATATTTTTCAGCATGTGGAAAGCCAGTTTTTCCAGCACTATTTATTAAAGAGGCTGTCTTTCTTCCAGTGAACATGTTTGGCCCCTTTGTCAAAGAGGCCAAGGCTGAGTGTGTTTGTAGTTATATTTGCATCTTCTAATCTGTTCCATTGATCTTTGAGTCTGTTCATTTGCCTGTACCATGTGTGTGTGTGTGTGTGTGTGTGTGTGTGTGTGTGTATCACAGTAGCTTTGTAGTATAATTTCAAGTCAGGAATTGTAATTACAATTACAATTGCTTTTGTTGCCCAGGATTGCCTTTGCTATTCTAGGTCTTTTCTGGTTCTAAAAAAATTTGAAGAATGTTTTCTCTAGATCTGTGAGGTATGCTGATGGTATTTTGATAGGGATTGATTGCATCAAATCTGCATAACAGTTTTGGGAGTATGACCATTTTCACAATGTTGGTTCTTCCTATCCAGGAGCAAAGAATAGCTCCATTTTCTGAAATCCTCCTCCATCTCTTTTTTTTTTTTTTTTAAAGAAGGTTGTAATTTTCATTGTATAGATCTGTTCCTTCCTTTGTTAGATTAATTCCTCAGTCTTTCTTTCTTTTTTTTTTTGGCTGCTATTGTGAAGGGCATTGCTTCTCTAATTTCTTTCTCAGTGAGTTTGCTATCTGTATAGGGGAATGCTACTGATTTTTTGGGTGTTGACTTTGTATCCTGTATGATGCTGAATTTGTTTATTAATTCTAAGATATACTTGGTGGAGTTTTTTGGCTACCAAGTAGAGTATCATGCCATCTGCAAATAATGATAGTTTAACTTCTTCTCTACCTAGCCTTACTTCTTTTATTTCTCTCTCTTGTCTAATGGCTCCAGCTTGAAAGCAAGTACCAACATTCAATTATTTTCACAATCTTGTATAACAGATTTGATGATAAAAATAGACAGCATAATAACTATTGTTAATTAGCTATTCCTATTTTGAAAATCTGCAATGTATTTGTGTGTGTGTGTGTGTGTGTGTGTGTGTGTGTGTGTTCATGAGACAGGGTCTCGCTATGCAGTTCAGGCTGGCCTTGAGCTCACTTTTGTGGCCCAGACTGGTCTCAGACTCATACTGATCCTCC
Source organism: Myocastor coypus (assembly GCA_004027025.1). NCBI lineage: Eukaryota > Metazoa > Chordata > Mammalia > Rodentia > Myocastoridae > Myocastor > Myocastor coypus. The sequence goes on from PVJA010010858.1 coordinate 48,445, forward strand.
TGCCTCAGCCTCCCAAGTGCTGGGACTACAGCTGTGTGCCAGCACACCTGGCCCATATGCATTGTTATATGTTACCCTGCTTCTGTCTTTGTTTCTGTTTGTTTTTGCTTCTGTTTTTAACACTTCAAAATAAAATAAAATATAAAAGGCTAAAATAAATCTACAAAATTAAATTTTAAAAAAAGAATGAAAGTGGGCAAAGGGGACTTAGATCTTAGACTCTAAGTCAAGGGAAAGAGATGGGGGGAAGAGAAGAGGAGAAGTAAAGTGAGGAGTGGCACTGTGTGCAGGTGCCCACCCCCAAGATGAGTGCCAGCTTTGTGTACTGCAAGAATGCATTAATAAAGTAACAAGTAAGATTTAAAAAAAAAATGTTTATCTCAATTAATCTCAGTTTTTTTTTTTTTTTTTGTCTTTTTGAGACAAGGTCTCGCTATGCAGTTGAGGCTGGCCTTGAGCTCACTTTTGTAGCTCAGGCTGGTCTCGAACTTGCACCAATCCTCCTGCTTCAGCCTCCTGAGTGCTGGGATTACAGGCGTGAGCCACCACGCCCAGCTGTATTATCTCAGTTTTGATCAATAATTAAATCTCTGGGCTAGAAAAGAAATAATTAGAGAGAGGAAGAGAGGAGAAAAACATGGAAGGAATTTATAAAAGGTAAATTTTATTTTATATTATGCAAATAATATTTTAATTGCATACACAGGCCTATAAGAAATCCAGAAACTAACAATAACTACATGGTTGGGCCCAGCAGGATGGCTCAGTGGTCTAAAGTGTCTGCTTGGGAAAGCTTGGGCGGCTTCAGGGACTGCGGTTCGATCCCCAGCACCACATGCTGCGCCAGCCCTGACCTTGGGGCGGGTTGAGCCGGCTATAAAAATGAGTGAATAAACAAACAAAGGTTCTGAAACAAGAAAAAAATAAATGGTTAAGCCTGATTGCATCAGTAAGAAACATACTTGTCAAAGGCTTGTGTGGTCTTCTCTAGGCTACATTTTTTTGTTCTTGCATTGATTGATTTCAGCATCAATATTTCAGCATTTCAGAGCTATTCAAAACATCAGCACATTTTTCTGCTCTAAGTAGCACCCAAAAGTACAATTTATGACCTTTATTTAAATTAAATATATAAAGGCTACCTTTAGAAAAATTCAATTTCATTTTGTCTTGAAGCCAATGCTTAGCAGAAATGTACTGTGACTTCCCTAAGAGTTTTAAAAGTAATGGGAAGCAAAAAGTAATGTCAAATTTTAAGCACAATTGCTTGTATTTTTTAGTAAAGTTTGGCTAAAAATATATTTTTAGTTTTAAATGGGGAAAATTAAATCTTTACACTTGTGCATATCATATACCTCACACTATTAACATCTTGGATAGTAGAAATTGAAGAATTTTAATATTGCTTAAATAAACTAAGAATAGAATGTTAAAGAGGAGGAATTAAAAAATTTTTAATCATACTCTTGGCCTGCATTAGAATTAATATTCTGTATGGAGAGGGAAGAACCACAGAAAAACAAGTAATTTTGCGGTTTATGTCTCATGTACTCCTAAAGCCTCATGCAGTGTAACGTGGGTTTCTGTAGTGGCTGGCTCTAGACTGTATGACAGCTCCAGACTGAGGGCGCTAGGATTAAGGATGTCAGGGCCACCTGCCCTAAGGACCTGGCTAAGACAGCAAGCTGTGGGGAGCTGTGATCCTCCCTGTTGCTTGGTTGCCTTCTGCCTACCATAGACTGCTTCTCCTCTGTGCCACCCCCTGCTACCCCACCCTGCCTTGGAACCAGCCATTATGGACTGAAGCCACTACAAATAGTGAGTTAAATAAACCTTTCCTCCTTTAACGTTGAGTGTTGAGCATTTTGTCTCAACAACAAGAGAAAAGTAAGACAAATAGCTAGGCCAAACATTAAAAAGGAAAAAAAAAAAAAAAAAAAAAAAAAAAAAAAAAAAAAAAAAAAAAAAAAAAAAAAAAAAAAAAAAAAAAAAAAAAAAAAAAAAAAAACAAAAAAACCCGCAGTAACAGAAAATATTCTGTCTCCAAAGATCACTGACAAGAAGTTACTATTGGACTCTGAGATCTACAAGTCACTATTTATGTAAATATACCAAGAATTGCAGACATAACACTTCCTAGGTTCTCGAAGACCTGGAATTGTCAAGGGTTAGAAAGGTAGTCTAGAAGCTCTGTGGTCCCGTTTCACCCAAGCTGGTGTGCTCTGCTCCTACTTGCAGGTCAGAGAGAGGGTAGACTGGGCCCCTGGTGCTGAGAGATCTCCTATTCAGTGCATGCACATCCAGGCCCATTTCTGGTCTAGATTTGTTTCCCACCTCCTCCAATTTCAGCTTCCAGGGAACTTTCCAGGTTGTAGGCATGATTTGCCCTGGCTTGCCTCTCATTGGCTCTTGTGTATGCTAATACACTCTTGACTGATCCTCATTGGCTGTTGCCTCTGTCAGTACACCCTCAGCTGCTGCTTATTGGCTGCTGCTTCTGCCTGGGGTCTAACTTCCCATCAGCCTGGCATATGGCACACCCCTCACCCTGAAAATTATGACTATGGGAAATGTTACATTTTTCATTTGCTTCTCACTCACGTTGAGCCGGTGCTGGTCTTCAGTACTCTTTCCTTCCTTTTTCAGACTTTGTCCTCTCCCAGCTTCCTAGGTGGATGAGGGTTCCTCATCTCCAAATCTACCCCCAGCTCGCGAGTATCCTGGTGCTTATATATGGAATGGCTTGTCTTATCTGAGAATGATCCAGGTCTCTTGCACCTCAGAGGCCTTGTTCACCACTTGTCCTGTTACAAGTCCGAAGTAGTTGATGACTCACACAGAACCATACAATCATACAACTCAGAGCCACGTGGGAAGCGGGGTGAGCAGGTGCTGACTTGGCTAGGGTGGGTCCCTAATCACCAGATCTCAACAGCTGTGTTCAGGTGGTGGCGCTGCTCATGAGAGGCAACCTATTATTTGCTGTCTCCCTGCGTGCGGATGGCTTGCTTGAGCTCCCACCTCTACACCTAGTGAGCATTTTCTGTTTTGCAGCTAAAGAAATGGAAGCTCAGAAGCACTAGGTGACATCTTGGGTGACAGTTGGTGGAACCAAGTCCTTGCGCTGGCCCTTGCCCCAGCCCATGTTTTTCCTACTTCCCATTGCCTGGACTTGGTTTCCAGCAAGAAGGGGAATTCTTTTTGTTCCTCCTGTCTATTATATCTCTATTTAGATTTTCCACACAACTGTTTCTACTCAGTTTTCAAATGTCATCTCAGGTGTTCCGAAAGTGTGCAGTACCACACCCTGTCATAGCCTCAGCTTTGAGTTGGCTCAGGGCTCCACATCCTGCTGCCAAACTCTCTCTGGTTGCACCAGCCCGTGGGTGCTGCCAGTATCTGCCAGCTACGGACTTAATTAGCACCTTTAACTGATCAGTACATTGAGTGCCTTCTCTCTGTTGCTCTCCAGGCCTCCAGACTCTCTGCTGCATGGTTCCAGGGGAGGCTGGCAAGTAGTGCCCACCTCTGTGGACTCCAGCCTCTGCTCTTCTGTGGCCCACATGCCCAGACCAGTTTGGTGTGGACTCTGGCTAGGAAGTCTGTGCTCCTCCAGAGACTCTAGCATCCTTTTTATTTTTCAATCTAGGCCATGTGATTCCAGAGTGTTTGTCTCAGTGTGCACTGCTGTAAAAGAGAAAGGACAGGTGTCAGTTGCGTGGGATTCTCCCGCAGACAAGGTACCCGCTGTTCTACACACATTATCTCATTTAATCCTTGCAGCAGTTCCCGAGAGGGCGGTCCTATACAAAGCCACTTAGGCCTCAACAATAAATAACATTAAAAACAGTATATACCTCTAGGGTTAGGTTGCCAAATGCAAATAAGAGAGACACAGCTTCTTTTCTTGTGGAACATGTAGTTCGAGGAAATCACAAACATTAACACTATTACGAGACCACATGGATCCTGTGTCGCTAATGACACAATTAACATTGCCACTGCGTTGAGTGGGGTTATTATCCTGTCCCAACTGTTCAGGTACTCTGCTAATTCCATTGCTTGTATTTTTCAGCTCTTCCTCCTAACATCCTTAATAACAATAACAAAACCCTATTTCTCCTGAGGCAACTGAGATTTAGGGAATTAAGTAACTAAGTTCCTATTAGCAGAGAGCTAAAGAACAAATTCTGGGCAAGCACTGCAGGCTCACAGTGGTTTCGAGCAGGGAGGGAGCAGGCCTCACAGCTGACAATTAGACTCTGCTGCGGACTGGTTGCTTTATCTAGAATCAGCTGCATAATTCCTTGGGTCTCAGCTTTACCTACCTGTGAAATGAAGATTATGGTAGTGCCTGTTGGAGTCATTATTCCTGGGTCACAGATGAGAAACACAACCGAGAGAAAGTCTCAAGTCCACGGTCAATGGTAGAGCTTGGGCTTGGGCCAGGTCTAGCTAATTGAGTTGGTACTCGTCCTGTCCTCAGTGTTAAGGTCTCCAGAAGCTGTGTTACTTTCTCTAGCTCCTCTTGCAGTAGTGTCTGCTGTGGCTTTGATATGTTCCATGTTGGTGAAACTAAGGCTGAAGCTTGGTCACCAAGAGTGGTTGTTAGGAGGTGGGGCCTTATTGGAGACTAACATGTTTCTTCTGAGATTGGGTTAGTTCTCCCAGAAAGACATTAGTTCCCAGGTGAGTGGTTTGTCATAAAGCATGTGGGCCCCTTTGTCTCCTCTTGTCCACATGCACCTGCTGTGTAGCCTATGGACCATGTTGTTACACAGAGTGCGAGATCCTTGCCAGATGCGGCCACCTGAGCTTGACCTTCCTCACCTCCAGAACCACCAGCTCAATAAACTTTCTCGCTTTGCAAATGACCCAGTGTCTGGGGTCCTGTTATAACCACAGAACAGTAACTAAGAATGCCAAGTGAGTGAAATGCCTCTTGAGACATGTCTGGGGCCTCTGTCATCTGCTGTCTTGCTCAGGATGATTTATGGGAATAGTCCACTGAAGAGGAATGTGCTTAAGTATGGGCCCAGGTGTGTAAATATGGTTGTCGATTGCTTGTGGTGTGAAGGTCAAACACAGTCCCTCATGCATGCCCAGCAAGTGCTCTGGCTGTACTAAGCCCCTTTCCCTGCAAAGTGTAGGCACAAGTCAGTGGCCAGGGAGGAGGGCAGCCCCAGGCTCTTTAAGGGGCAGAAGAGCCCTGGCCACCTGCAGGCACACCTGGGCTTGGCTCCATCTCAGTGGCTCATTTCTTTTGTAGAAGGGGGCTTCCCTGTAGGATGAAAGGGGCTACTTTTGCCAGAGATAAAAAGGAGAAAGACAGCTCTGTGCACATGACTCCTGCTGAGATGTGCCAACCTCTGTCAGGGGCCTGTGTGCTGCCGGTGCTCACGAGCTTCAGGGTCCGATGTTTGCTACATGAGGCTGTCTGCAGACAGGGAGCCTGGCATTTTTCTGGGGCATGTATACCACACACATGCACACATGCATTGGGCTGCACCAGGGCTCCTGGCCCACATGTACCTGCCTGTGCTTTGTGCCCGCCAATAGCCCCCATGACCATCACCCTGCAGACCCAGGGCCAGTCCTTCCCCCAGGGCAATCACCCCAGAACAGACCCTCCCCTCCAACCCCCACGGCAGCCCTATAAGGATCAAACGTGTTTTTCCTTTTACCTCAGACATGCATCTTCTTGCCTAGCCTCTTGTTTTTTCCTATACAGATTTATGAGGAGGATTCATGGAAAGCCCCAGCCCTTGAGCTGTTCCCTGCACTAAGAGCTGCTTCTGTGAGGCGTCTCGAGCCACACCGTTTGCATCGTTCTTCCTGCTGAAAAGCTCTCTGATTTGGCCATTTCCCCTCAGTTTCTCAGTATCATCCTGATCCAGACCTCCAGGGGATTTTACCTGGGCTTCTTCCATAAAACCCTGCAATCGCCTGTGACCTCTTCAGCTTCCCTCCCTCCCCACTAAATCCGTCCCCACAGTACACTCCTGCAAAAGCAAATCTAATCTTCTAAGTCCCTTTCAAGCCTATAAACCCTCCTCTGCTACCTCTGTGACTAAGAACAGGGTCTGGCTCATGGTGCACATTTAGTAGAAATTTCTGGAACTCAATAGCCTTGAACCTTCATATTAAACCTAATAAACACTATGAACATGGACTTTGAGTTAGATCTCCTCTTACCTTCAGACTCCATGAGGCACTTCATTTCATTTCAGAAGACACTTTCACTTGTCCTGTTTTCTCTAGTGACTTGGAGGTCATCTGGAAAAAAAATATTCATATTCTAATAAAACATGGGATGGAATAACTGGAGGAAACCCTGGAAGCCAGGCTCTGCCACAGGCCTGGCCTCCTGATAGCTTGACTCAAAGGCAGGATGCGAAGGTCCAGATGGCTGCACCAGCTTTCTTTGGGGTAGGCCAAATCTCCAGCAGGAGCCCTGCTCCACACCCACCGAGGAATGTTCCTACAAACACAGGCCACTGCTACCTAGCTATTGGGAATGTCTCCTTATGGGGCCAGCTAAGAAGACATTCAGGAGGAGGTAAAATGAGGCACAGAGGAGACAGGCGAGTGTTCCTGGCCATAGAGACAGCAGATGACAAAGCCAGGCTTAGTGCCTCGTCTGTGATCTGTGGAACATGAGCACCTCCATCTCCCATGACTCTCCAAGAAGGCGATCTTTACCTGAGATAACGCAGTGCTGGAGGCCACGCCCATGAACCCAGCAAAGCCATCAGGAGTCTTGTTTTCCCATTGACTGGGGTCAGTTCTCAGTATCCCTACTAGCAATGTCAGAGCACTCTCAGGGCTAAAGAGTTGCCCTGTGGATGTATCAAGTGTTATCAGCATCATTTTCTACACAGAAGGGAAGTGAGGGGCTGGGGAGATAGCTCCGAGGCACAAGTGCCTGCTGGGCAAGTGCAAGGTCGTGAGTTCGAACCCTGGTCCCACAAAAAAAAAAAAAAAAAAAAAAAGAAGGGAAGTGAAACACCAAAAAAGGAAGCCTCTGGCTTAGCTCTAGCTGCTGCACTGGATTGGAACCCAGAATTTACTGATTCAAAAGTAACGAGCTTTTTCTCTTTACCCCAGTATCTCCTTTCTCCTCAATATGAAAAAAAAACAAAACAAACAAACAAACAAACAAACAAAAAAACTGCAAGAAAATTAAAACAGAAGATTTTAGGAGTCAGAACACTGGTGCTTAAGTGTTCCTATGCCTACTTATAGGCAGCTCTGTCAGCCGTAGCAGTGCTCTTGGTCTGCCAGGTTGCAGAGCAAGTGCCTGGTTTCTTACTCCACACAAGCAACACCCGTGAGCATAGTGCAGCTCACAAGCCCCCAGGAATCCTGGCTCTGCAGTGATGGCTTCAGAAGAAGGAGTCCTGAGTGGACACAGTGTGGACGTGGGTGCAGTGCCACACACAGGGCCTTCCCCTGGTGGGGTGGTAGCTCACGGGGTGTCATCTGCCTGTTGTTCCTTCCCCAATGTGTTCATTTTTAGCTACATTTTCATCCTTATTCTTGTCCGCCATAAACTACCTTTGGGTTTGTTGTATTTCTTTTGAAATGTGGGTCATGTTTATTTATATGCATGTACCTTTTTAAAATTTTTGATTTTATTTTAGAATAGATTTAGATTTATAGAAAAAATTGTAAGTTCTATATCTATTGCACTTAACCCTTGCTTCCCTATCATAAACCTTTTATGTTAGTATGAAATTTTTGCCATGATTAGTGGGCCCATATAGAAACCTAAGTCTCACAGTCTAATAGGGTTTCTTTTCTTTCTTTTTTTTTTT
>PVJA010010859.1:0-56237 GCA_004027025.1 Myocastor coypus
TGGGTGGCTGACTCAGGGTGCTTGGGGACAAGGGGGTGCAGCATGCAGTCCTGGGGATCGAATACAGGTCTCTGCACTTGCCTAAGCAAGTGTTTTAGTCCATTGAGCTGTCTCGGCAGCCCTAAGTTATTCTTGCAACTGTTCAGTTTGTATCTGGAGCAGGGCATTCCTTTCTCTGTACATTTAGTTATGTGTGATACTATTTTTTTTTTTTTTGCATGTTACAGATAATCACAAATGTTTACTTTTATTCTCTGTGACCTCTACATATTGGAATCTTACATTGAATTAGGTACTCTTGGGGAAAGTATTGCTTCAATATGTACACTAGTTTTAAGATAAACTTTCTTAGTTACTGCAGAAGTATTGTCTATCCACAAGTTTACAGACAAAGAAAAACTCCTCATATCTAAGAAAAATTACATAAAATAAGGTATCTAGAGGAATATAATAGTCAATACATTGTAGAACTAATCTTAAAAGATGAGCCAAAATGTTCCTCAGAGCATGTATACGACATGAAAGATTCTCTTTAATAATGTATCAGGTTTTTTTTCAGTGAACTAAGAGAAACTGATAGCCAAATGAAACAAATTAACATATACGGTGAAATATTTTTGAGACAGTGGAATAATTTGGAAAATTACGTGAACCTCTCCCTACTTCCTCTCTCTCCATCTTGCATTTCGCCATGTGTATAGGAGAAACCATGAGAACCTTGTCAATTTTCCCCATAGGGTCCGGGTGCGACAACATTGTGCAGTGAAAGGGTCACCTCTTCTCAGGAAGGAAAGAAACCGGAGAGGAAGGGACGACAGCATTTGATTTGGTACCAAAACAAAGTCTTTTAGGTCTTAACTCATTTCTTTGCAGGCTCTTTCCAGGATAGTGACTATGAAGGAAATGTCAGCTTCTTTCACCTGTTATCTATTAAAATTAATGATGGCAATTGAACCTAATCAGGAAAAAGGGAGGAAAGAAAGGTCCACAGATGAATTTTGGAGGAGAAATGGTCTTCACCCATTTGAAATCAGGTTTCTTTATTTAAAACACAAAGCCTCCAAATCATAAAACCTAGATGAGTTAATAAAGGGTAAGAACAGAGAATTCTGCGGGGTTCATTTCCATCAGAATGATACAGACTGAAAGGTCCTGGGCTTGCCAGGCACAGGTGCCAACATTCCAAAAAACAGCTGAAGATGCCCTTAGTTCTTGGTACTGTGCTGCAGTAGCTGCCCTAGGTAATACACAGTCACTGTTGAGACGACCATTTGCTGATCTAGAATTTATTATGACAAGCATTTAATAAAATGCATGAAAAATATACGATCAATCTACTTACTTCTACTTACATGTGTAACTGATCTACCATTAGGAACCAAATCAATCTGCTTTTTATGTCAGTTAGCTATTCTTACAGTACTCAGGAATCTTCCCTAAAGAAACAATATCTTTTTTTTTGGTGGTAACAGGGATTGAACTCAAGACCTTGTGCTTGAGAGGCAAACACTTATTCCACTGAGCTACCTCCCTAGCCCCCTGCCAATATCTTACATATTCCAGTCTGCCACCGTTCTAGAAGTTCAGCACTTTGGAAGAGTAATTAGAACAGAGAGTAGTAAGTTATATATATATATATATATATATATATATTTAAAAAAACACCGGAAAAGAAAAATTCAATTTGAACTGTAGGAAAAGACCTGAGTCTTGGATAAAGTGGAAAGTTAAACATTTCCAAAAGATGAGTGAGTATCACTAACTTCTGATTTCCCTGAGATATTTTGTTTCATATTGGTAGACTTTGTTTCAAAATGCATCAAAAACTGATATAAGGAAAGTGTAAAGCTATACTTCCTTTCTTTTAAAAAAGAATACAATGCAGCAATATCAATTGATAATATCTATAAAAAATAAAGGGAGTAGCACACTATAATGATTTACTGAATGAGGTTATGTAATTCTCTTCCCTTGAGGTTTTATTATACAAATTATACAAGAGAAATATCATCTGGCTTGGAGAGGGAAGGTATCGATGATTACGTGAGGAAGCTTCTGCTTTATTTCTTTAATAACTTTAACTTCACAAGCAAGACTCAAAGAGTAAAATGCCATGGAGTCAGCACTGGAATTGAGAGAACTGTTGAGTGAATTTCTAGAAAGACTCTCATCCAACGGTAGCCGAGACATGTTGCTTCAGTGCTATCCAGTTAGGCAACTTTACACTCTACAGGTTTCTTTTTGACGTTCTTTGTGCCAAGCTCTATGGTACAATTCGTCGGCGGATACAGAGACAGACATGGCTGTGTTCCTCTTTCAAGGAACACACTGGCTCAAGGCGAAAGGAGGGACGTGAATGAGTAAAGTGGAAACAACGGAGCAAGTGCAACGTGCATGTCCTTGAGAGGGCTGATGCCTCCTCCCGAGGGACCGTTTCCTTTCTACTAAAGGAAGAAGTCTGGGAATGACAATAAATAAAAGAAGTTATGGAAAGCAACTAAGAATTTGGCAGAGAATGGCATATTTAAAGCTGAGTGAAGATTTTAAAGATGGGACAACAATAATCATAAAAGTAATTTGGTCGTGATTGGGAAAATGGCTCACTGCAAGGGGCAAGGCTGACTACAGGGAGGGAAATGTGGAAGGTATAAGAAGAGCCCCGGCCAGGGGCATTGGGTCAAGTCAAGGAACGGCAGAGCAGATAGGCTCAAGGGACCCAGTGGGAATGCATTGATTGCAGTTAAACTCAGGCACAAAGAAGAATTAAAAAGAAGGGGCCAGCCAAATAGCTCAGCAGATTGAAGCCCCTGCAAGCAGGTGCAGGGCCTGAGGTTTGATCCCCAGGCCTGCTGTGCCCATGCTGAGACAATCGAGACTGTGTGTGGTGGCACGCACCTGTAATCCCAGCTCTTGGGAGGCTGTAAACAGGTGGATCACTATGGATCCAATCTACTAGTGAGATCCTGAACACCCTGTAGGCCCTTCCCCAAGATAGAAAAAAAATAAATAAAAAAGAAACAAAAAGAAGATAGCTGAGAGTACTGCTGATGTAAGGGGCTCAAATTATAGAACATACATAAGTGGCTTAAATATCAAAGGGAGAAAGATGAGTTTAATTATGAGCATAAGCACTGGGCTTAGAGGTCACTAATTTGCCCATGTAGGGATTTCTACATATCTTAGCGAAGACCTAGAGTCAGATATGCAGAATGGGTTCAGTTTACTCCAGTGTAAGTCAGGTCGCAATGAAGCTGCTCAATATGACAGCTGCCCATTGACTCAGCCATGACTCCAGGTGACATTACACGAGAGAGCAAGCAGTTTCTTTCTTTTTAAAGTTCCTTTGGCCATCCAAATAGTTCAGTGGACTGAAGTGCCTGTAAGCAGGTGCAGAGGCTGGGGATTTGATTCCCTGGCCTGCCGTGCTGTGCCGGCCTGCCTCAATTGAGACAGCAACTAAGACTGGGTGTGGTGGCATGCGCCTGTAATCCCAGCTCTTGAGAAGCTGTAAACAGGCGGATCACTGCATCCGATCTGAACACCCTGAACACCCTGTAGACCCTTTCCTAAAAATATAAATAAAATAAAATTTCTTTCTTCCTTTCTGGAATCATCCTTATGAGACATTCAGTTTGGTGAAAACTTTTAAGAAAATTTTTTCTTTCCTTTTGTTAATTGTTCAAGAAAAGCTTTGAGGTGAAGACTTCAGTTGACAATGAGTATCTAATTAAAGCTAATGTCACTGTAGTTTTTGTGATTCTTCTTTACCTCTAGGACTGTCAGTGACTGATCTTCCTATCAGCAATAGTGATACTTTTATTTTTACTTATATTTTAAAATGAGACTCAACTTACAAAAGAAATTAAAGAAGTAATGCAGTACATCAGTGTGGAGAATCAGAGGTACTGGGGCTGGGACTTGGACACACCGAAAGGAAACCATGGATGGGAAATGATAAGGTTCTGATTCGTCTTCACATGTGGGGTACCTGGGGTTCCTCATTGCATTTGGAGAGGTCCGAAGAAGTAACAGTAGCTGCTTAAATTAGTGCATGAAAGTTTCTGGGAAAGTACCCGAGTTTCCATTTGCTTCAGTGAGCCTGTCCACTATTTGGAATACTTGCATGTATGCAAATTTCTTTTTCCTAGGGAAAGATAGAGTAGTTGTTTGTGTTTTATTTATATATGTATATTTTTTTCAATTTTCGGAGAGATCCTTCCATGAGAGAGAATAAGAAATTGGGTATAAACAGAAAAGAAAGCTGAGAGTGTATAGAAGAAAAAGATCATCAAATGGGAAAGTAAAATCCCAAAATATAGAAAATAGACCAAGAGAATGCTATCTTAGACTTCAAAGGAAAGAGAGGTTTGAGGTTTCCGTGACTGGTTGCCTTGGATTTAATGCCATGCTGACTCTTACCAGCGCAGCTCCATAATGTGGCAGAGGGGCAGCTAGGTGGGGGAGGGGAGAGTTCATACAAAGGGGGAGAGGGTTACTAGAAGCTGTGAAAAAGATTTAGAACCATAGTGGTGGGGTTGAGGGAAGTAGTTCAGACTCATAATAAGCTTTTCAGTTCATCTTCTGGTGAACTTAAAATCAAGTGATAGGAGCTGAATGATACATTTACATGGTAAAGCATCATCAAATAAAGAAGTTGCAGGCAAAAAAATATATAGATGTTTAAGCAAGGTTCAGATGGATTGCGGTTATCATCAGAGCGGGGAAAGAGGTCAGTCTGATTAAGGCAGAGGAGAAGAGCCCTGAGGGAGAGTCATTCTGGAGGACCTCTCAGTTCCCAGAAAAGAAAACTAAGGCTGAGCGTGAAGGGCGCAGGTGGCAGAGGCAGAGGCAATTCTGTGAAGGGTGACAACTATGCCAGCTGCTAAAGGACACTGAAAGGAGAACCAAGTCATCATAAGAAAAAGATCTGATGAGTTGTTGAGGATGCAAGCGACCCCAGAAACCGCGACTCTCTGGGAATATCCACTGCCATGACTTACCCAAGCCAGACACGCAGAGCTTAGCTGTAGGAACACAGAGCGCTGAGCCAAGTCTGGGAGCTTCTAGGACAGGACGCCCTCTCCTCCTGGTCAGGCCGCTTCCTGCTTTTACTAATAATTTCAAAGCCCTCCCCTACTGTGTGTAAAAGAAATATGCTCCCACATAGTTCTTTTTATTTTGTTATTTCTAAAAATCAACCTTGCATTTCATGTAGCTCTTTCTCACTGGTTTGATGCAGATATTAATAGCTTTCATTTTTAAAAACAAATCTCCATGCCTCCGTCCAGCTACCTTTAATCTTCTGAAAACCCATTTAGAGTAATATTATACTGAACATTCACTTCCTTACCATCTCATCCTTTCTTTCTCCTTACTTTAAATTACAAATACTTTTTGGATTTATGAATAATTTGTAGAGTTCTGAATAGCAATCTACATGTACATGATTCAAAGGAGTTGAAACACATACGAGTCTATTTCCTCTCCATCATGACCCTGCTGTCCAATTTTGCTTCTGCAGGCAACACTACTCTCTCCTGCTTTTTAAAACAGATTCTCTTTCTTTCTTTCTTTCTTTCTTTCTTTCTTTCTTTCTTTCTTTCTTTCTTTCTTTCTTTCTTTCTTTCTTCCTCTGTCTCTCTCTCTTTCTCCCTCTGCCTCTGTCTTTCTCTCTCTGTATGGATTTCTTTGGAAAAATATAAATGTTCAAATAAAAAAAAATTAGCAGTTGGGTAGTATTCTATTGGCTTAGTATGCTTAGTCTATTTTGGTTGTTTTCTGTTGTTTGCTTGTGTACAATCTGCTTTGAACATGTGCTATTTTACTTAAGTATATCCACAAGATAAATTCCTATCATTGGAACCATTAGGTTGCAAATAATTGTGTAATACTAATCCATCTGCAGCCATTTCCATTCTGATTGAAGTGGCACCCAGAAGGGTGCTACAGTTTGGATCTTGAATGTCCTGCGCACGCACGTGTGCCACAAGCTATTGACAGGTGGGAGAATTTGTACAACAAGCTGTGGGCCTAGTAGAAGGAAGGCGGGAGATTAGCATCCTGCCCTTGAGAGACACACTGGGAGCTGGGCCCCTTCCTCTCTGCTCCCTGAGCACAGTGAAGAGAACAGGCCTTGTCCCCTGGATGCTGCTGCCCTTCCTGTCTGCCATGTACGAAAACTATGAAGCAAAACAAATATTCCCTCCTTCTAAGCTTGTTCTCTCTGGTATTGTTCATAGTATAAAGCTAGCATTAAGGCAATATAAAGGTTATTCTTCGCACTGATATCACCCCTTTGTCACTCTCGGTAACACCCACCTCTTCTTAAAACACATCTTTTGAGTTCCACAACATTATACCTTCTAAGTTCCTCCCTATTCACCATTTCCTTTCCAGTCTCAGTTCACTGTTACTGGTCTTTTCAGTATCTATATTTTAGAATGCGATGGAGTTCTTCCTCATTTTAATCCTTTAATGGCACTACGTCCTGAAATTGTTTAGTAAGATCAAAGGGCTACACCTGCCCAGTCTCCACTGGTGACTGGAATATTTTCCTACCCAGCTCTGCCTTCGTCTCTGAGCTCTGTCTCCATAACAGCTGTGGTCTCTGAATCTGGACCCCTAATAAACTGCTCAAAACTGAACTGTTCTCATTAGGCTTCCAATAACACTTGGTGACAAATCGACTATTCTAGTTACTTTGGTCATAATTCTACATATGAGCTCTGATTCTTTTCCTTCCATCAATGATAACACTTTTGTATCGTCAAGTGTTCTCTCCTTTGCTTCCAAAAAAATCCACAGTGCAGTTACCTCTCAGTTTTCCACTGTTAGCTCCCACTGGCTAAAGAGTAGGCTGAGAAGGTCTTGTAGTTCTTAATAGCCTTCTTGAGCCCCCTCTTCTCTTCTAAAAGGCAACCTTCATGCAATCGCAAGAAGATTTTCATAAGATATTTCCTATCAAAAATGCTTTCTGAGGGGTCAGGGAGATTGCTCAATAGAATAAGCACTTGCCTGGCAAGTGCAAGGCCCTGAGTTCAATCCCCAGTTCTAGAAAGAAAAAAAAAAAAAAAAAGAAAAAGAAAAGAAAAGAAAAAGAAGAAAAGAAAATTCCCTCTGTATCTTCCTAAAGGTACAGAAGCAAACAGAAATTTTATGTCTTGAATTTAAAGGACACTTTCTATTACTGAGAGCAGGAAACACTTCACATTATAAATATAAGTAAGTTCGCAAGTCCACCCAGTTTCTCCCCTTAACATTTATGTGCATGTGATATAATTTTTGTTGACAAATGTTTATTGCTAAGCTCTGAAATCTTTCTCATTTTGAAGTGGAGAAATCATTCATGTTTCAATTGTTTTCCAGTAAGTTCTTAACTTCTAGAGCAGAAACTACTATTAATTCTCTGCTTATTTTAAGGTAAAGAAATAGAAAATCAAGACTGCTCTACATTGTCCATTTATTATCAATATGCCAGAAAATGTCCTTCACATGTCCTGGAAGTGATTTTAGTAATACTTAATGAAATTCCATAAGGATCAGCTGCATGATATTTTAAAAACCTTCACACTACTACTATTATTTCCCATAAAATCTGGAAGTCGTGTGTGGGGAAAAGCATATGCATCTAATTTTAAATTAAAATATTATAAACTGGAGGTGCGGAATGTCTCTTGATACAACTGAAACTCACTGGCTTTGTCCTAAGCCAAAATCGAGGCTGGAATGAGTAATACATGCTCACTAATGAGTGTACGGAAAGCATACTAATTTTTTTGGTGAAAATAACTCACTTTTCATCTACAGGAACTCCTAAGATCCTACTGAGTACATGATGCATGACTTTGAATCTTCCTGAACATTCTCAAAATTTAGAAAAACACTATTGACTGGAAACAGTGGAAAGTTGCTTTCATTATCAAGACCGACTTTGAAGCCGCGATCGAATTGGCAGAGGGAGGCAAGAGCTACATTTTCCTTTGAGGTAGCAAGCAGTGATCATACTTGAACGTGTTTACGGGTTTGGGGTGGTGGGCACCCCAAACCCGTTAGCTTTGGGGCAGACAGTCTCACTGCAACTGGTCCCCTTCCCCCTAATGAATACAGTGCATCAGATTCATTTATGATTAGGTTATTGATCACCAAGCTGAATGTCCAGGATCTATAGGTAATTGGAGCTGGAATGAAACGCATTCTGAATTTGTTTCGTTTGGCTAGTTTTAGGGAGAACACAACCACTAAATGCGATCAAAAGGCGGTAATTCAGTAGCTGCTGCAGAGGGCCTGGCGAGGGAAAGGTGTCCTACCTGCTTGCGTCTTTTTCAAAGTACACTGAACAGGTCCTCTTAATCATTCTGTAACTGTTAAGGTACTTGGGCATCACTGAACCTCCGGAAAAACGACCTCAGCAGCGCCTCAAGGTTTCTTCCCAAGTGCGTGGGAGCGCGCGTTCTGCTTCCACCCAGTGTCCTATTTGGCAGCTTCTTCTATGTAAGCAAAATAAACTCGAAATAAAATACCAAATATAAGGCTCTCAAAATGCCAATGTCTGCGTGTGTTCTTCCTCGTCAGCCCTTTATTCCACTCCTTAACTTGCAGGCACACACTTGAGGCTCCCCTAAGCCCCCATGGGGGGTCTGGGGAGAGCCCTGAGGAAGGACTCAAGCTCCCGGCCTTCCGTTGCCCTTTGTTCTTGGCCCACCGCGCCTCTAAGTGGAAGATGCCCATTGGCATTCCTTGGTCAAGCCCTGCAGCAGCCTGGGCACTTGTTCTTGCTCACCCTTTACCGCGGAATCAACTTGGAAAACTGCACAAGGTTTCGCTCTTTGGCTCTGCCTAGCCTCTCCCGTTTAATTATCCCTTCTCCCTGGATCCGCCCCAGAACCTGCGTGGTCACGGTGAGAAACGCTCACAGACCCTCCTGACCTTCCCGTGCCGGCTCCGGCTCATGCCTTCTCTCTCTCCAGGTCCCGGCGGAGACCCAGGGCAGGAGCCCCAGAGCCTGCTCCCTGACAGGGACGTGATAGGCTTACGCCCCCATCCCTCGCCCTTGGGTCTGGGTCCGGATGCTTGCCTTCCAGCCTGGATCGCAAGCTCTGCGCAGGACTGCATCGTCGCCGACTCCCCCAAAAGTTAGCCGCGGGGGAGCAGCGGTTAAGGACGGAAAGGCAAAGCGAGATTCTTGCATTCCAGACCTGCTCTATCCAAGTAGCACAGCGAAGAAACTGCTGGTCGTCCCTCAGGTCTTCCCAGCCCTTCTGCTGAGAGCAAGACCCTGACCCAGACCCCTGCTTCCCCTTCCCACCTGAGCACTAGGCGACAGCGCCACGCACTCTCCCGGGCTCCTCGGAGATCCTCGTACTCACCCCGATCTCTGCCCGCAATAGTCAGTTCCGGGAAAATGCCTCCCAGGTCCTGGGCGTGGGTTTGGGCCGCCCGGCTGAACCCCCCAGGCGGTCCCCCAACCCGGACTGCAGGACCTGGGCGCGTCTCCGCCTCGCACGCGGCCGCGGAGCGCAGTGCACGCTGCGGTGCTGGGCGCAGCGAGCGGGCGGGCTGTGGGTGCCGCGGGCGGCCAGGGCACCCCTAATGCCGCTCTATCCGCGCCTTCACGTCTTCTTCCCTCGACTCTATCTCTTTTTGCTTTTTTTTTTTTTTTTTTTTTTCCCCACCTTTCCCCGTCTCTGACTTGGCTTATCCGTCTCTTCCTCCGTTTCCACTGAAGCGCGAAGAAGGGCAGGAGAGGGAAAACCCGGTCTCTAATTTGAGCGGTACCTTGGCGATTATCTGCTCATCGAATCTGGAAGTGACGCCAGCTACCTTTCTGAAGGCAGCCAAAATAGAACCGCTTTCATCTCCTTTAACGTTGCCCTTGTGTCTGCGCCAGCGGCTCTTTTCCTCGGTCGAGTGCCTCAGAAGTTGAGGTCAGATGAGGGGAGGGGCAGGGGAGGTTGAGGCGGCGGTGTGGCGAGTGGGGTCGTGAGCCAACCGTTGGGGTGACTTCGGAGATCTGTTTCTCCATGACTTGACAAAGCAGGTATTTCCTGAAAAAGAGTTGGGTCTGGGGGCAAGAGAGGGAGAAAGACAGGCAAAGTAACCAGGCCAAGGTTTAGTCACAACTTTATTCTACGACATCTCCCGCGGTTTATGCTGGAGCCGCTTTCTAATCATTTGTGCTCTTTTGACCTGGATTTGGCCTCAGAAGAATGTATTTCCTTAGCCTGGGATTAAATCTTTGCCCCCCAAAACTTTTATAACTCTGTAAACAAGGTTTGGTTAGTGTGCCAGGAATTCTCCAAATCTGCTTGGATGGATCCTACAAACTTAATTTTTCTGGCAAGGCAGCAGCCTCCAGGGATAGGAGGAGCGGTAGGATTTTCCGCATGGACCTTCCTACTTAGAGTTTCACCTGGGACTCCTTCCTCAAGATTCAGTCGCATTCCAAAAAGGGATTTATGTCGCTTTGATCCTTTCTGTTCTCCCACCCCCGCACTTCCCATAGACCAAACTTGTACTTTCCAGTCCACCATAAGGTACTGATGTCAACCTTATACTCTGGAGCTGTACATTTAAATAAGATACTGTTTATAAACAGAACACTTGGCACTTGGAAAGTGTTAGCTGAAGTTTACCTAATGACTTCAGATTATTAGCATTTACTCTACATTTTCTTTTTTTAAACTTTATTTTATATTATTTTTTTCTTGTTTTAGAACTTTTTTTTGTTCATTTATTTATTTATTTTTTTTATGTTCATCTCAGCCTGCCCTGAGAGCAGGGCTGGCTCAGGATGTGGTGCCTGGAATTGAACCACGGTCCCTGCAGCTGCCTCAGCTTTCCTAAGCAGGTGCTTTAGACCTCTGAGCCATCGTGCTGGGCCCCTACTCCACATTCTCATAATTCCATTTGCAAAAACTTGACCCCTTTATAAATGTAGGCTGATGGGTTACTCATTGAAAGAAGGGCAGTAAAAACAATTCCAGAGGACACAGAGATTTAAGACATTCTTAATTGAATATCATTATTTCCCTACAAGATTTGATACTGACCACTTTCATCTTACATTTGCATGCAACACAGTTTGTCACAAATCTTACAAGTGACAGCCGCTGAGAAAGCCCAGTGTTATACAAGCTCAACAAGATGATTAAGGAAGGCTTCATGTTCTATGGTTTCTGCAGTGTCGATGTGAGGAGCAGGTGTCCAGGAGAATGCACAGATGCTCCCCAGGTGTCTATGGCAGGTGCTGTTCTGCTTAATGAAGTCATAAGAAACAACTGAAAATCTGGACACTGGGATATTTCCAGATGGTGTGTTTGAACTTGAGCAAAGGCATTTAATAATTGGGTAATGAATGTAGGGTATAGGTTCCATTAAATGAAGGTATAAAAGTGTCCCCTCCTGTAATCCAAAAGGGAGAGCTAAGGCTGCAGTTACTGCTACTATTGCTACTGCAGCAAATGAAACAGCCCAGGCATCAGTGATAAAAATGCACCTTGCGTGCAGCAGGAGCCCTTGTGCCCTGGAGGTACTCCATTGCTATTCGGCACACAGATACCTCACCTAGCAGGCAGGACGTAGTTTTAGCACCAGGAGGATTTCTCTCAGTGACTGGAGTACACTATAGATGAGACACGCCAGGTCACTTAGTTAGGTACTGGACTACAGTGTAGAGGCTTCAAGCTCAGTGGGAAAGGAGCTGGAATCTCAGACAATTCTGAAGTTCAGGAAGAATTAAGACAGCCCAGAAAAATTGTATTTGAAAACTAAATGAAAATTTTGGAAAGGCCCTAAAGGTCTTGTTGAATTTAAACAAGATCATCTTAAATATGTCAAATGTACATCTTGCATATGTAAGATATACATCTTAAATGTGTAGAATGTGGAAGACCAATCTTAATAGGCAAAATCTATTTTTAGAGCTTTTGCCAGACAGGAGATTTTTATTCAGGAAAATTGTTCTAGTTTGATAATATTGATTTCTGTTGAAGACTAAGCTAAGGCTCTTTTGTCCCTTTCAAATCAGTTGACTGCACTGTTGCAATGAAGGGAAAAGCCAGCCATAAAGTGCACAATTAACCAAAAAGCCGAGGAGTCGCCCAGGGGCGTAGGCAGTGCAGGCAACACTGGTACAGACAGTAGCGGCCTCGGCGATGCACTCTACCAGAGATGGTGGTGTCTTCTTTGAGTTATTTGGAAAAACTCCAGAAGATTAACCTGGCTCCATAGGCTCGAGTAGGTGGGCTCGTCAACACATTCCATGGTACCACAGGGCCAAAATTCAGGAGCTTCATTTTAATTCTAATGTTTTTCTATTTTAGAAAAAAATAATGCAGCATGAAATAAAAATTATAGGTAAAATAAAAATAATTGAATAAGCAATCACTCCCTTCGCTTATTGGAAAAGCAGTTTTGCAATTATTTAGATTGGTTTCATGCATTCATTAAGTTCATCAGATAATTGTTTGATTCTTCTTTTGGAAGAAAGTCAAATAAAAAGATGTAAGAATGTTGGATAAATAGGGTTGAATGACTTCAGAATATGTAGAAGAAGAGTGATCTGGAAATATTGCTTATTATAACATAGTGATATTTTCTTATCCATAGATTATTTACTCAGTCTAATTTCCAGGCAGTGTTGTCTTATCTAAGGCACTAACCAAAAACTGGATTTATAATTTGGATTGATTCTTTAAATCATTAAAAATTTCATTCTAGTTAGTTAAATTTATGAGCTTTTTATGAGACATATAAAATATGATGTAGCAGAAACTGAATCAGAAGATTCCAGGTCTATCACTATGGAATAACTATGCATTTGTTGAATTCTGCCGCAGTGAGGTTGTTAAACTGGGCAGCTGAGGAGTGCCAAAAATGAACGCAAACCTCAGAATGATTTCTTCTACATTACCACATTGCCTTTTGGCTCTTCAACTTAGAAGACTATGACATAGTGATTTACACATCATAGTGTGATATAACTTGAAAAAAAAAGTGAAAACTACTTCACGTGTATACTAAGTCTACTAAGATGATATAATAGGCAAATAACAGCAAGTCAATCCCAGCTAAAACTGATTCTAATGACATTATATTATTATTTAACCCAATCATCCAAATAAAAACCCAAACTTGTTCATGAGATAGTGAGCATCCATATATTCATGCTTCTTAATAATTTTGATGATATGATGTTATATTGTCATTGTATTTTACCTACAGCCATTATTGTATTGTTCTCAATAATGTCAGGAGCATTTCACAAATTTTCAAATATTTTGTACCTTATAAGGCAGTAAGAAACATTTGTATGTCTGCATTCAAGAAAAAATGAAACAAAAATGTCAGGAGGAAAGCTTGCACCAGAGTTGAAAGAATTAGGCTCTCTTCATATCATTAATCTGCTTGATATTTTTTATTTCTAAGTTTATTACACTTAATAAGGAATAACAATGAGATAGTTTCAAAACACATTAGTAGGACAACCATTATAATTAATGCAATGCATATTGCTGTCTCTATAAGAGTGGTTGAGAGTACAAGATGCAGACATGATAACTTTTAAAACACTATTGGCACAAATATTTCTTCTCATTGAACTCACAGGAAGTAGTTGTATTCATAGTCCAACATTCCATAATAGTAGTGGGTTATCAGCACAACTGGCAATGTCAGAAGCTGTTGACTTGAGCCTTTTACAGCTCAGCATAACAACCTGGCTTTACTTTCTATCCTGTGTGGATAAACTTTTCTGCTCGATGGTTAAGGCCAAGTTAAAGCAAGAACTATATAACAAAACATGTAACTTTTAAATCTGACAAGGTCAGGCAAATCACCTCAGGACTTACCTTGAAATGATGTATAGTGTTTTGTCGAATTATTGTCAGTGTCAGCCATCTGGATGAGTTAGGGGCATTGTTTGACCAGTTTGCTGTTTGTGAAAGCTTGAGAGAATGTTTTCTCTCTAGATGACTCTCCTTAGGTGCACTATACAACATCACTCCCTTTCCTCTGTGGCCCCATAATCTCCTTGCAGCTATTCCTCTGTCTCAGCCTCCCAAATGCTGGGATTCTAAGTATGTGTCACCATACTTGTGTTATTTAGCTAAATTTTAAACAGGACATACACAACTACCTTTCCAAAGAACAACAAAGATCCTAGACCCAATTTCCAGTAGGTTTTATATATTTAATTAAATAAAGATGTGCTACAGTATTTATTGTGTCATCCTTCATATAATCCCATGTAATGGAAAAAAACATTTGATAGAAATTTAAGTAAAATGATATAGTATGGCAATGTTTATGATTACCGCATACCATTTCAAGTCATTAGCATATAACATTTCAGTGGAAGTGGAACATTTTTAACCTAGATTATGGCAACCACCTAAGCAATATGGATCAATTTTAAACAGACCTTGCAAGATAACAATGCTGTTTATTCAATCTCAGAATAACGTTATTTGCAATTAATTTGAAGGAAATAGACATATCACCAGCTGTAGCATAATTATGAATGACTTCACCCCAGGGTAAATGTGCATATAATGCAAACCAGAATTTAATAGGAAAGTATATACATAAACTCACACATTAATTTTTATGTGAATAATAAGATGTGCATAATAAAAACCAAGAAGTCATTTAATGTAGACTGATTTACAATTCATAACCTGTTAACCATTAGGCAATAATGTAGTTAAAAATCATTTAATCTGGTTTCTGAATTACCAAGTTTATAATATAAATGTGTATGTGATCATTGTATAACTGATGATCATAGTGAGAGACTCACTCAAGAGATATTGAAATACTTTCCAAAAGTTGAAGGCACAGTGGCATTACCTAAGTGTATACCACTGGGCACTTAGGGTTTTGATTTCACATCTGCCATACAGTAATAAAGCTGGAAATGTTGTTTTGCTCCACATTTTTTAAAAGAGAAAAAACAAAAATAATGATACAAAACCTTAAAATAAGATAGCAGGAGAGTATAATGGTTAGTACAACACTTATTGTTATCTTCAAAGTATTTGCTTGGATTACAAAACATGGGCATGAAAAATTGATCAACTGATATAAGCATAAATCTTATTACTGGTGTATATGTCTAACTTAACTATAATTTACTTTTCTTTCTTCTTAATGCTTTTGTCCTTTCCATCGCTCCAGTTGCTCTTTTATTTTAAATAGTTTCATCCCATTTCCCAGTATGTATTGTGTATTTTAGAATGTATTTGCTCATTCAGCTTCTCACAATAAGGAAACAACGTCATGTTTTCACATGTGGGTCTGATTTATTTCATCTATGATCATGGTCTCAAGTTGCATCCATTTATCTATAAAAAATCTCAAGTTAGTCCTTCTATACAGCTAAGTAGTACTCCACTGCATGAAAGTACAGCTTTTTAATCTATTTGTCTGTTGATGGGCATTTGGGTTGTTCCTAAATGATTTAGCAATTACAAATACTGGCGCTATAAACATGGATGCACATTTATTGTTGTGTTATGATATTTTTAATTCTTCTGGGAAAATGCCCAGAGAGGAAGTAGCTCAGTCATATGGAAGCTGTAATTCTAGTTTATAAAGCAATCTCCACACTGATTCCCATAGTGCTTGTATCAGTCTGCACTCCTACAATGTGTAGAAGTACTGCTTTACCTCCACTGTCCCTCTAGCATTTGTTATTGATTAATTTCTTGATAATAGCCTTTTGCAGTGATATGGAATCTTAGTGTTGCTTTAATTTGAATTTTTGAAATGACTAGTGCTATTAAACATTTTTTCATATACTTATCTGCTATCTGTATTTCTTCATGTGAGAATGTCAGTCTTTGGATTGGGTCTTTAAATTTGGGAAGTCTGATTTGCTTTCTAGGTTTTTGTTTTAAATTTTTAATGGCAATCCTTTGGCTGGCAATTTTTTTTTTTTCCCACATTGTGGGTTGTTTCTTCACTCTGTGGTCTCTTGTGCTGTGTACCTGCTCTTTAATAAAATGAGATCCCAGATGCTGATTCTATGGAGAATGTCTTGTGCACTTTATTCTTTGTTTAAGAAGTTTGTGCCTATGCCTATGTCTTCACTATTTCCACCTACTTTCTCTTCAAGTAAATTTTAATATTTTAATATTTAGATCTTTCTCCATTTTGACTTTTGTTTAGTACACGGTGGTAGACATAGGTCTAGTTTTAGTCTTTAGTAGGTACAAAGCCCATTTTTCCAGCAGCATATTTGGCTCCTTTGTCAGAGATAAGTTGTCTGAGTTTGTAGTTGCCTTTGAATCTTCTATTCTATGCCACTGATCCTCAAGTACCATGCTGATTTTATCACAGAAGTTGTAGTGCTATGTAAAGTCAAGAATTATAATATGTCCTGCTTTATCTTTATTGCTCACAACTGCTTTTACTCTTCTATGTCTCTTTGTGTTACAAATTAATTTTGGCAATGTTCCTTTCTAGTTCTGTGAGGTATGCTTATGGTACTTTGATTGGAATTGCACTAAATTTATAGAAAAATTTTTGAGTATGGTAATTTTCACTATGTTCATCTTTTCTATCCATGAGAAAGGGCTAACTTTCTATTTTCTGATATCCTTTTCAATCTCCTTTTTTTTTCTTCTGTATTTAGTACAGGGTCTACAGGGTCTACTAGGTGTCACTACATAGATTGGACTCATAATAATTCTCTTGTTTTCAGCCTCCCAAGCTGTGGGATTATAGGAGCACCATCATGCCCAGTGTCAATTGCCATCTCAGCATGCCCTGGGGGTGGGGCCAGCACAGCACATCAGGGATCGAATCCCGGCTGCTGCGCTCTGTCTAAAGAGGCATTTTAGTTCACTGAGCCATCTGGCCAGCCCTTCAATCTCCTTTTTAAGTTATTATTTATTTTTTTCAATCTCCTTTTTCAGAGTAGTTTTATTTTTAATATATAGATCTTTTGCTTTCTTTATAAGATTGATTTCTAAGTATTTTATTTTTTGATGCTATTGTGAGGTGGCATTCCCATAATTTCTTTCTCAGCGAGTTTATTGTGCACAGTAATGCTATTAAATATTGAATGTTGGCTTTATATCCTGCCACGCTGCTGAATTTGGTTAAATCATTATTAAATCTAAATATTGTTTGGTAGAGTTTTTGGAGTCTTGTATATAGAGTATCATGTTATCTGCAAATGATGCTAGTTTCAGTTTTTATATAATTATTCTTTCTTATTTTTACTCTTGTCTAATTGTTGTCCATTTAACATCATGTCGGATGTTGGTTTTTCATAGATGGCTCTTATGAGGTTGAGGTAAAGACCATCTATTCTAATATTCTGTAGGGTTTTTTTAATGAATGCGTGTTCAATTTTTTTTTTCAAAAGCTTTTTCTGAATCTATTGCGATGATCCTGTTAATTGTACTTGACTCTGTTAATATGGTGTATTATACTTATTGATTTACATATGTTGAACCATCCCTGCATTCCTGGGGGATGCATATTTCATCAAAGTATACAATCTTCTTGATGATCTGCTTCATTCTGTATGCTAACATTTTATTTAGGATTATTGTATCTATGTTGATTACAGAGACCGAGGTATAGTTCTCCTTTTTGGCTTTTTCTGATTTTGATGTCAGGATTATGCTTACTTCCAGGAATGAGTCCGGGTGTATTGTTTCCCTTTTAATTTCCTTAAGGAGTTTGAGGAATTATTGGCATCAATCTTCTTGAAACTTTTTATAAAATTCAGCAACAAGTCCATTAAGACCTGTGGTTTTCTTTGTTGGTAAATTTTAATTGGATTTTACTCTCATTATCTGATACTGGGATACCCAGAATTTTCATATCTTCTTGATTCAGCTTAGGTAATTAATACATATCCAAGAATCAGTCTCTTTCTTCTGTTCCTTTTATCCTACAAGCCTACAGACTTTTGAAGCTTTTCAAGATTTTCTAAATATGCACTAGATTTGTAGTGATTCCATCTTTTCTATTTCTTAGTGCATGAAGCTGAATCTTTCATTTTTTCATAACGTTGGTTTATCAATTCTATTTATTATTTCAAGAATCAACTCTTCATCAATTGTGTTGTCTTCTTAATCTCCATTGTATTATTTTCTGCTCTGATCTTTATAATTTTCTTCCTTGCTTCTCTTGTTCTTCTTTTTCTAGCAGCTTTAAGTGTAGAATTTGGTTGTTTATTTTCACTCTTTCTTTTTTCCTGATGTATTAATTCACCATTACTAATTTCCCTTGTAGGACTACTTTTATTGTGTCCCATACATTCTAGTACACTGTATCTATTTCTTATTTAGTTGTAGATATTGTTTTATTTCTTTTACTTCATCTGAAATCTATTGATTGTTTAGGAGGGTGTCATTTCATTTCCATATGTTCATGGAGTTGTTACAGTTTCTTTAGCCATCATTTTTCAATTTCATTGCGCTATGGTCAGAGACTATGTATGGGATAATTTCAATTTCTTTGCTTTTACCCAATCATCTTCTGTGGGCTAGTATACAGTTTATTTTAGAGAACACCCCATGTGCATGAAGCTCGGAAGAATCTGGATTTTGGTCATGTTGAGTGGAACACCCTGAAAATATCTACTACATCCATTTGTTCACAAACTTGGTTCAGTTCTGATATTCCTCTGCTGATATGTTTGTCTAGTTGATCTATCTCTTTGGAATAGTGAGGTATTAAAACCTCCAGTTACAATTCAGCTATAGCTTTTTTGATTTTTCATGTTTATCAAAATTGTCGTATACAGTTGATTGCTTTCAAAGTTAGTGAATATATTTTTTATGATTATTATCTCTTTCTCTATGCATGTTTGGGAAATCTTCCCCTAACAAACATGTAGTGACATTTTTTTTAATTTTTCAATTTTATTTTTGGTTACTTTTAATAAGAAATAACAATGTGATAGTTTCAAAACACGTTAGTAGAACTTTCCCAATATTTGATACAATGTATATTGTTGTCCTCCTAGTAGACAAACAGAGCACAGGGTATAGACATGATAATTTTTCTTTTTCTTTTTCTTTTTTTTTAATTTTATTTATTATTTTTATTCTTGTTTCAGAACCTTTGTTTATTCACTCATTTTTATGGCCGGCTCAGCCCGCCCCCTAGAGGGCAGGGCTGGCGCAGCATGTGGTGCCGGGGATTGAACCGTGGTCCCTGAAGCCGCCCAAGCAGGTGCTTTAGACCACTGAGCCATCCCGCCAGGCCCCAATTTTTCTAATCATTATTGGTACAAAAATTTCTTCTCATTGAACTAAGTGAAAGTAGCTGTATACATAATCCAATGTTCCATAATCACAGAGGGTTACTGGCAAACTGGCAATGATGGAAGCTGTTGATTTAAGCCTTTTACAGCTCAGCATACTAATCTAGTTTTCTGTGTTATGCCTCGTGGTTAAACTTTTCTGCTGGATGGTTAACAGCAAGTTAAAGCAAGACCCTTTAACAAACATGTAACTTTTGTATCTCCCAAGGTCAATCAAATCCACTTAGGATTTACTTTGAAACCATGTAGAGTGTTTTGTAGAACTGTTGTCAGTGTCAGCCTTTGGGATGAGTCACGGCCATTGCTTAACTAATTTGCTCTCTTTGAAAGCCTGACAGAATGTTTCCTCTCTAGATGACTCTCCCTTTCCTCTGTAGCCCCATAATCTCTTTGAACAGAAAATTTGGGAAGCCACTGAGTGATAGGATGATATAGCACAGTTTCTCTTATGTCCTGAGTCCTCACTGACCTTGAAGAGCTAGGGTCAAAATATTGACTATTTTTTTTCCAAACCTAGTAGTTGAATTTATTTTGTTCTTCTGATACATATACATATACCCAATTTCAATATACTTACATTCTACTAGGGATCAATTAGTGATCACAAGTTAAAGTAGTTCTACTTTAGTTATCACTAAGAAAAACAGTAACACATTTGAAAATAAATTTAGTGAAATATACACAACATTGCTACGTTGAAAATTACCAATTGATGAAAAATGCAGAGATAAGGTGAAAAAATGGAGAAATATGTCATATGAATAGCATAGAAATATCAAGATTGTGAAGAATACGAACCAGACAGAATTATTTTAAAATTCACTAAGCTGTGAAGGCTTTTCCTGTAACAGTAAGTATGACAACATTGCAATTTGAAATCTAAAATGCAGCTGAGAATATTGATGTAGGCCTCTCATCCCTGCACTCAGCTGGCCAAGGAAGGAGGATTGCTGGGACTTTGAGGATATTGGTTATTCTTGTAGCTCTTCTTTTTCTCCAAATTTTCGTTTGTAAACTTATATTCTTAACCCGTCAGAAGAAAAGCTTGGTGATACTATTACTCTATAAGATAGACACTTGAGCATAACCCAATACTCAATCCAATAATGACAGCCTTTTCTACTATATTTCATTATCTCAAATATCATGTGGTATAATTCAAATGTTTTATATTTTAGAATAGACGGCAAATCAACATGTATTCTTGCTTTTTTCAAGACTTTGGATGATACTTACATCTTAATTTTGGACGTCTAGCAGCTATTTAATGATTCCAGTCTTTTGGTAGCCCGATCTTTTTTATTTCCCTCCTTTCTTCATGCCTCTTCATTATGCTTTCCTACCCATTCTTCCTGTCATCTTGTTACCCACTTCCTTCCAATGACCTTGTTGTCAGTGCCCGATATCCTTCCCATCTAATTAACTCAGTGTTTCTTTTCTAAGCCAGGAGACTGACTTTAAATTTCATGACTTCAGGAAAGTTGACACATAGAAAGACCGAAACTATGTAACATATTCTATATATCACATGTTATTCAATTTAACTTTAGTACACAGTGTGACATTCAAGATTTTCAAATAAATAATTTACATATAGATTCATTTAACCACTTATTTATCATATTGTCAAACTTATTGCAGAAACCTTTTACATTTTTGTTGTCATGTCAGGAAATCATGCTTTTTGCTTTCAGAAACCTATTATAGTTACTATAAAGTTACTACTATGTTTTATATGTATATATATATATATATATATATATATATATATATATATATATACATATATATATATACACACACATATATATGTACACACACATACGTATATATATATATACATACACACATATATATACGTATATATATATGTATTTTATTCATTTTATATATATTTGGTACAGAATCTATAGGGTCTCATGCAGTGTAGACTTGTAGTGATCCTCCTCTTTGCAGCCTTCCCAGTGTTGGGATTATGGGCATGCTGAACCATGCCTAGACTTATTTGCTAGCTCAGTGTGCCCCTCGGGGGAGGCAGGGCCAGTGCA
The DNA here is from genome assembly GCA_004027025.1 of Myocastor coypus. Classification (NCBI taxonomy): domain Eukaryota; kingdom Metazoa; phylum Chordata; class Mammalia; order Rodentia; family Myocastoridae; genus Myocastor; species Myocastor coypus. Next base: position 21,334 of record PVJA010010859.1, read on the forward strand.
TGCAGGACTAGGAATTAAACCGTTGCCACTTCGCCTGCCAAAGCAGATATTTGCTGAGCTATCTTGTCAGCCCATTACTACTAATTTTTTAAAAAGCTTGCATTCGGGGAACAAAGTAGATAATAAATATTTTATTATGTATTGTAACAGACATTATTGCTTATTCAAAATCTATTTCTTCTCTTGTTTTTAAATTTTTATTTCATTTGACACAAAAAAAGTATATTTGGTTTATTCCAATTTTATTTCCTATTCTTTGTTTTGCTATCATTTTTTTGAAGGGAAGTCAGATCACTAAGACATAAATGACTGAATAATTTGTTTTCTTAAACAAGGTCTAAGCTTCTTTTTTCTTCTTGAGATAGGGAACAGTGGCGATAAATCCCTCTCTCTCCCTCTCTGCTTTCAAAACAAGATTCTCAGACCTGTAGCAGACAAAGTGTGGTTATAACATGATAATTATAAGAAAAATTAACATGCTAAAGTTGACAGAGGAGAGATATAAAGATAAGTTCCTTCGTGATTAGAGCAGGTGGGCCTACTACAACCATTTCCTACATCACACTCTTTATGTAAGAAAACAAGTATCTATTAGTGTAAGGCATTGTAAACTGGCTTTTCGACACTTGTGGTACATTAGATTCCTAAGAGTTTCACATAGAAAAAATCAGTTCAGTAAGTAACTTAGCAATGGAAATTAGAGCCAACATTTGCAGAGTCCTGAAAATCAGACGAATTAAAAGGACCATGGTAAGGGCCAGTCGTGGTCGTGCACAGCTGCAATCCCAGCACTCAGGAGACTGAGGCAGGAGGATTGAGGTAAGTGTGAGACCAGCTTGGGCTACAAAAGTAAGTTCAAGGCCAGCCTGAACTGCATAGGAAGACCCTGTCTCAAAAAGACCAAAAACAACAACAACAACAAAATCTTGGAAGGAGTAATTTTTATTGTAATTAAAATTTGATTTTTAAATTCACTTAGTCTTTTATTTGGTACGAGGTCTCACTATACGGTTTGGACTCTCAGTGATCCTCCTGTCTCAGCCTCCCCAGCACTGGGATTACTGATGTGCACTACCATGCCTGGATTTCATGGCCCACGTGGCAGCCTGGCAAACTCAGGCCATTCACTTGCCATGCAGGCACTTACACCACTGACCTATCTCCCCAGCCCCTTGTGACTGAAATTTAAGTGTGAGAAAATAGCGACGTTGGATTCCTGATAGAGAGCGTAAGCTCTTATTCAGGTTTCCGAGGTATAAGCTATGTATTCCCATTGTATGTCTTCATCTTTTTCAGAAATTAAGGCAAGTTTACAAACGAGGCATGAGAAAAATTCGGTAACTTCAACCTTCAAGATAGTCAAGATTGCTCTCATGTGTCACTTAAAAGTGAGGCAATTTATTCCTCTTCACTGGGTTATGAAGTGTGGCTTTTAGTTTTCATGATTATGGGACATTTTGGAAGAAAGAGACAAAAGGCACGTATGGTGACTGCGTCTGTACACTTGTTTACATAAAATCTAAGAGACAATTCGTGTTCTAAATCCTTTTATAAAGAATATTGATGAACCAATAGAGATCTCTGTCTTACTTAAAAATAGCTTCAAGCTTTTCACCAATACAGAGTAGTCTGTTGGATTTCCCTGTGCATTTATGCTTTTTCGGTACCTTTGTTACAAGTACAGAATATTTTTTAAAATCTTAAATTTTTGTTCCTTTTACTGTTGTTACAGTTTGGATATACACAAAGAGAAGGTGCGTCATAAAGCATTTGCACCTGTACATGATATATCTAGCTTCTTATTTTTCCCCATTCCTCTCTCCTCCCTTTAGCCCTTCTTGCCCTCGTTTGTAAGATTTTGCTTGCATTTTTCCAGTATTTTTTAAAAAATATATTTAACATAGGTTCTACAGGGTCTCACTACACAGATGAGACTCACAGTGATCCTGTTTCCAGCCTCCCAACCTCTGGGAGTACAGGTGCATGCCACCATACCTAATCTGAATCCACAACTCATTACGCCCTGTGGGTGGGGCCGGCCAGGCATGCTGGGGATGGAAACCAGTCCCTGCTTCTGCTTAAGCAGGCACTTGAGTCTGTGGAGATATCTGGCTGGCCCCTCTTGTCTTTTTTTCTTAACTTTCCTTCCTTATTCTCCCTTTTTCCCCTTCACATTTAAAATATTTTCTTTCCACTACCCAATGTTTATTACACATTTGGTCCTTATTTACACTTTTGTTTTCTCATGCTAGAGAAACAATGTGGAAACATTAAAAAAGAGAGAGAAAGGGGCTGGGGAGATAGCTCTGTAGCACAAGTGCCTGCCTGGCAAATGCAAGGTAGTGAGTTCGAGCCCCAGTCCCACCAAAAGAGAGAAGAGAGAGAGAGAGAGAGAGAGAGAGAGAGAGAGAAAGAGAGAGAGAGAGAGAAAGAGAGAGAGAGAGAAACAATGTGAAATTTAAACATCTATTTATTTCACTTATGAGCATGAGCAGAATAGCAGGAAAGTCTCAACCTTGTCCTTTTTCATGGTAGAGCTGTATTCATTGTACAAAAAATACTCCATATCATTGTTAGCCTCTCATTAGTTAAAGGGCATTTGGGATGTTCCCAAGATTTATCTGCTACAAACTATTTTTCTATCAACATGGGTGTTGCATATATTGCTTTTAATTGTTTATTTTATGTTTTTTTTTTTTTTTCAAAATCACCTTATTGATTTCCACAGTGGTTGAGAATTGTTTTTCTCAGAACGCTACCAGCATTTGTTTTTGCTTGATTTGTTGATAATTGCTCTTCTCTCTGCAGTGCGATGGAATCTCAGCATGTTTGAATTTAATTTGCATCTCTCCAGTGGCCCAGTGATGTCGAACACTTGCTGTCTACACTTCTCCTACTGAGAAGAGACTGTTCATTGTAGATGCTCATCTTTGGTTTGGCCTTTAAATATGGGGATCTACTTTCTGTTGTTGCTGTTGTGTTTGCTGGCTCTGCGCATCCTGGGAGCAGGGCTGGCCAAGGCAGGTGGTGCCGAGGATCGAGCTGTGGTCCCCGTGCTTGCCTAAGCTTGCCTCAACAGGCACTTTTAGCCGTTAAGCTATTTTGCCAGCCCCTCACCCCTTTTTCTTTCTTTCTTTCTTTCTTTCTTTCTTTCTTTCTTTCTTTCTTTCTTTCTTTCTTCCTTTTTTTTTTTTTTTTTTTTTTGAGTTCTTTATATATTCTAGATAATAGATCTTTGCCTGAGGAGTGGCTGGAAAAGAATTTACTCACATTGTGATTGTTTCTCTGTAGTTTCGTTTGTTGTCCCAAAACTGGTTAGATGAAACCTCAGCTGTTGATTCTTTCAGATATTTCCTGTAAGACTGGAGTCTTCTTCATAAAGTCTCTGTCTTATTGCTTATTTAAGGCTCATGTCTACATTTGTTTACTTAATTTAAATTCATTCCACCTAGTCTCTGCTCTTTAGTTGACACTTGCTCTTCTTTAGCCTGTGGAACCGTTGTTGGTTTCTAACTAATGTCCTTCTGCCCCGCACCATGGACATTGTCATTGTCATTTGGCAGATAAAAATGGCCTTAGCAAAGCTATTCGTGATCTGCTTTCTGACCCTCTATATTAGGGCCATCCTTTTCAACATCTCAGCCTGGAGCCGAAGTCTTTATATCCTTTCTTTCCGTTTCCTCTTAAACATTGCTAATTTGCACTTTTCTCTGGCCACAGCACTGAAAGTCCTCATTCAAATGTGAGAAATGACTTAAGTTGATTGTAAGGTCTGGTAGACCACTCATTTTCTCTTCCTCTTTCTTTCCTGACATATATATTGTATCTAGCAATAGCATAGCTGTAATTCAGATGTTTTAATGGTTCTTATAGAGTGCTATATCTAAAAAGCTAACCAAAATTATGTTCAGCTGATAAATTATAGTAGGTCTTACATACTCTTTCCTCTCTCTATTCTTCTTATTTTTTTCTTTTGCTCTATTAACTTCATTCTTAGGCTGAATTTGTTCACATCCTTGTGGAGAAAGAATAGTAGTAGTCCCTGTAGCATCACATTGATTAGATTTTTTTTGAAAAAAAACTATTTGGTCAAGGAATTGCAGCATATTGACTCATTGGCCTTGGTTAGTGTCTCTCACTGAGCCAACTACTGTGGTAGAGAGAAGGATTACCTGTGCCTGGCATTCAAGAGAAGTGACTTGTATTCAAGATGGGCAGACAAGTGCAGAACCACTGACCACAGTGCCTTAGAGCAATTATATGTTAAAAAGTAAAAAATGCTTGCTACACCATTTGAGCTTTCACCATCTCTATTTGCACTATTGTTTGATATAATTACTTCCTTGCCGTTCCTTGTGCACATCACCTATTTCCAATACATTTAGTTATATCTCCTGCAAACTCCTACTTCTTGCTTAAAAGCAAACAGTAGAACCATTAACATTATGTAATGTTTATCATTGGTGGTGACTCCTTCCCTAAGTAGCATTTGTTAATTTATCATAGGATTCTTCTTTCTCCTTTCTTCCATGGAGCTGTCATTTTGGATGGCATTGATTTATGCATATTTTGCATATTTAAATTTTAAGCCTTTGGGTAGATGTGAAAACTGTCCTATTGCTCCTGGGATTCAAAATGTATTAATCAGTTTTGTGTCCTTGTAAAGAAAGACCTGAAAAGGCTGCTGTTCAGATTTCCACTACTATGATAAAACACCTGCAATATTCAGTGTAAAAGAGGAAAGGACTACTTTCAGCTCATGGTTTCTTAGGCTCCAGTACCTCATTGGCTGGTTGCAGTGATTTGAGCCTCAGAAAGGGGCACCATGGCAGTGGGAGTGTGTGGTGAAGGCGGCTGCTCACCTAACGGGGGCCAGGAAGCAAGCAGAAGGGAAGAAGAGATAGAAGCAGCCTTCAGAAGCAAGCCCTTGAAAATTTACTTTCTCCTACTATTTATACCTCTCCACTTTCCACCACCTTCCACTAGCCCCTAAATTATGAATCCATCAGTGGATTAATCCGTCAATGAGGCCAGCATCTTCGTAACCCAGTCTTCTTTCAGAAGCCCTGACTCGGACTGCTGTCACACTGGGGAAATCTCCAGCATGTGAGACTTTTGTGGACATTCTGTTGACAAAAATATCCCAAAGGCGAGTTATAGAATACAGAGAGGTTAAGTTTGGCCCGAAGTTCTGAAGATTCAAGGCCAAGACTGTTTGGTCTGACTGGTTTCAAACCCTGGCAAGTTTAGAACATCATGAAAATTACGCAGCAATGTGTGTGGGACAGTGAGGTCTCACCTCAAGCCAAGAACACAGAAAGACTGGGAGAGATGAGGTTCCCTGCATTCCTTTCAAGGCCATACTTGAACCTTGTAGCCCCACTCTAGGTTCTACCTCTTGAAGGTCTACAACACCTCCCAGTACTACCACCTGAGAACCATGACTTTCCAAGACCTTCAGTAGAAACAGCCAAAGTATAACATTCAATCTAGTGTCACACTTGATTGCACAGAGGTTTAAAATTTATTAAAGTCAGGACAAGAAATGCCAGTTCCTCTAACACTTTAGTCATAAATACATTTTTTTTTTTTTTTGTGGTACTGGGGATTGAACTCAGGATCCTGCACTTGCCAGGCAAACGCTTAAGTCATAAACACGTTTTAAAGAAGAATATGTTTTCAAATGAGAAACTTTCAGTTTCTAGTTTCAAATATGTGGGCATATCTTGAGGAAAAGATTCTCTTTTGTAGCAATAGAGCACAAAGGAAAGATTTCTGAATTGTATTGGAGCCAATAAAAGGATCAAACACATTCAAATTTTCATTTACCACTCTCAGTTTTGCTAATATTTGGGGATAATAGTAGAAATCTGGGTCAATGTCTTAGAACGTAAGCCAGCAGCCAACTTTTCAATAAGAGAACTGAGAAGTGGGTGATTCAGTCTTGTATGAATAAATAAAAATTTTCCCTTGGTTTTCACCAGTAATCAATGTCTTCGGATGGTAGTTCTATAAATGCCATCGTCTTCCTAGCTCCCAAAATTGAATAAGTCACTAGATCCTATTGATTCTTTCTTAGAAATATATCCCGTGTTTGTCATTCACAAACAAAGCTTTATGAAGGGACAGTGAAGGCAGGAAGCAGTTCTTCTGCAAAAATGGTAAACTATGAAGGGAGGGATTCATAAATGCCTTCAGACTCACAAGTGCACAAAGCAGTAGGGATGCTACAGGTGGACTTGAAAGTTAGGTAATAAACCCTACATTAAAATTTTCCATCTTATTGAGACCGTTCCACTATTTATATTGCCTTTAACGCTTTAAGATTGTCCTTTTTAAATATATTTAGGACGGCGTCTATAGAGTCTACAAGGTCTCACTGTGTAGACCAGACTCACAGCGATTCTCCTGTTTTCAGCCTCCCAAATTGCTGGGGTAACAATGCAGGCCACCACACCAAGTCTCAATCACCATCTCAGCATACCCCAAGGGCCGCGTGGGCACAGCAGACTGGGGATTGAACCCAGCCACTTCGATGGGCCTACACAGGCACTTTAGTCCCCTGAGCTATCAGGCCAGCCCCAAGTTCTTCCTTGAGAAAGTAATCAAATTATATTCCAAAGAACTTAAGGATTTCAAAAATATTATACCTGAAAGTTCATAGGATTTGCTTGAAGTTTTGTTGATTCAGTACTCTTTTAGGTTTTATGCAAATAAATTATCAGGCTAGTACAACTGGGAGAGAGTCAACTGCAAATGGCCATAAATGATTATTAGCTATTCAAGCAAAAATTATGTCATGTTGACTGGTTCTTCTGAAAATGCTTGTTTGCATAGCTGCTTTTATAATTAATGAAAAATTTCAGCAAAATGATAAAATACCCAGAATTTCTAGAATTGTGTCAGTTTTTCTTTTAAGAAATAGTGAAAGAAGTTGGGGCCCAGCAGGATGGCTCAGTGGTCTAAAGCGCCTGCTTAGGAAAGCTTAGGCGGCTGCAGGGACTGCAGTTAGATCCCCGGCACCACATGCTGCGCCAGCCCTGCCCTCAGGGCGGGCTGAGCCAGCCATAAAAATAAATACATAAACAAACAAAACTTCTGAAACAAGAAAAAAAATAAAATAAAAAAAATTCTAAGAAAAAAGAAAAGAAAGAGAAATAGTGAAAGAGGAGGCAAATGATGTCACCACTTGGTCTTTTTTTTTTTTTAATTTTATTTATTTATTTTTTTCTTGTTTCAGAACCTTTGTCTGTCCATTCACTCATTTTTATGGCCGGCTCAGCCCACCCCGAGGGCAGGGCCGGCGCAGCATGTGGTGCCGGGGATTGAACCGCGGTCCCTGAAGCTGCCCAAGCTTTCCCAAGCAGGCGCCCCAGACCACTAAGTCATCCCGCCGGGCCCACCACTTGGTCTTAATTAAAAAATAGTTTAAAAAATAAAGAAGTAGTATTAATTTTTACACTGGACAGCTGAGAGGATACAATAATAATTTCAAGGTTTCCTGTAGACAATCCACTGCATGAGGATTGGAGGAAGAGACAGTTGAGATCACTGTGACCTGGAAAAGCATTTGTCTCCACCTCTGTGTTGCCGTGCTCTTGGCAATTACGTGATCTGTTTTAGGAAATACGATCATCTGCTTCTGAATGAATCTGAATAATACTCAAGCGAACAGTGAGGTAATAGGCTCAAAAGAAGTCACACATAATGTTCATCATTTTTAACAGTTATTTTCCCCTCAAAACTCTGATATAGTGCCTGCACATCAGTGTCCCTCATTGGCTGTGTATCTGAGAAGAATCACTGTGATACAGTTCGTGTTTGGAAGCTTCTGTCTGTGGAAACCTGTGCATGGTCTTTGAGCTGGCCACGAGCTGCTCGAGGGCTCAGACTATGTCCACTTCACTGCCAGGGCCTAGCACCTCTGAGAATCTAAAGTGCCCTACGTCTAATGTACTGCTTGTATACATCTATACACTAAGCTTAATATTCAATAGCATCTTGAATATTCATTATTTTTATGAATAAAGTTAACATTGCAAGAAATCTTATTGTAGATATGTTTAGATAGAGACACCCAGAATAAATATAGTTCTAGCCTTATGTTTGAGTTTAAAAGTAAAGATAAAATTTGATTTCTTTTTCATACGTGTTTTTAAAACTGCAAGTAAGCATTTTTTTAGATTGCTGGAAGGGTGTTGTCACATTTTTGGAAGTTCTAAATTTAATAAATATGAGGCCGCCAACCGTATTAGGACACATGGTGATACTCAGTGGCCATAGTGGAAACCCTGATTTGTCAAGAAATGATTAAATATAGTCAGAATACTTTTTAGTACGTCAGCAGCAGATAGAGAGTGCTTTTAAATAGATGGCACAGCAGAATCCTTAACAATACAGCAAATTTTAACGCTTTTAAAAGACAGCTTAATAAAAACATGTGATATTAAAATGAGATTGATCCTTTTAGAAATTTGAAATACAATAATGATGTTTAGGTATTCATATTTAAGTAACATAATTGTATTTGATGATGAGCAATAGAACTACCATTTTTGTGGACATCTGCAAATTCCAGCATTTAATTTTTTTTTTAAACGTCACATAGCATAGGTGAAGTTTTTCCTTTTAGAGACAATAAAAGATAATTTGAAATAATAGGTAATCTAACAAAAATAATTTAAAATGTTGCACTTTATCATTTAATGCTCTGAAGGTAGCAAGGGAAAGAAAAGGCCCTTTTTTTATTTGAACATCTATTGTACACTATGAGACCTTGTCTCAAAAAACAAAAACCTCACAAAACTTAAAAGTTATGGAGTGGGAGAAGAGGGTAGGAATACACCTCTGTGAGAGGGCCTAAGTTTAGGATCTAGCACCAAAGAAAAGAGGAGGGGCGGGGTCCTGCTTTCATTTTTATTTTTTAAATTCAGTCTGATATTTTCTGCCTTTTTATTGAGATGTCTAGACTATTTATATTTAACATTATTATTGATTGTGGCTGGATTTTAACCTACCATTTTGCTACTTATTTTCTATTTGTTCCACATACTCCCTGTTATGTTTTTTTTTTTTTTTTTTCTTGTTGTTTTAACTTTGTTTATGTTATGGCCAGCTCAGCCTGCCCTGGGGGTGGGGCTGAAGCAGCATATGGTGCCAGGGATTGAACTGTGGTTCCTGCAGTTGCCTAAGCTTGCCTAAGCAGGTGCTTTAGACCACTGAGCCATCTCACCAGCCCTGGTTTGGGGTTTGGGGTTTTGGAAGGGGAACAATACAATATAATATAGGACACATACTTTTTAATTTTTTTATTATTATTATTTAAATTTAATAATGGTTATATTACATGTTTTCAGCATCAGATCAGTTTAGATTAACATAGGTATATAAGATTGATCAAGCAATTAAACATTAACACTTTCAATAAACATTACTTTTTTCTTTTCCCCTTTCTTTTTTTAACAGTTGACACATTGCATATTGTCCTCACAATAGTTCTACAGAGCACAGTGTGTGGGCATGACCCACCTTCCTATTGAGGTTGCTAAGAAAAAGAAAAAAAAAAGAAAAGAAAATTTTTCTCTTTGGACTAAGAGATGCATACACAGTCAAATGCTCTGCAGTTGCAGTGGGCCACCAGTGAAGCTTGCAATGCTAGGGCACATATTTTATAACATTACTTTATAGTGAGTCAAGTCATCCAAACATATACCAAGAGTGCAGAAAATCTGTCCACACACTGAAGACCAAAGAATCCAGCTGAGGGCCTGGATCCCACAATAACCTCCTGCACAAAGACCTAGAGTCCATGACAGTGCTCCCCTGAGTTCACCTGCAGGCCTATAACCCGCAACAGTGTCATGCAGCTGTTTCATGGATGTGCACTAGGAAAGCCCAAAGGTCAGTGGGGGAAGCTAGAAAGTCTGTGTGAGCAAGCAGGATGAAGGATCTGTGCTAGCAGGCTGAGGGATTGGAAGTGGAACCAGGAAGCAATGCTCAAGGTAGGAACCAGCGCTCCCCTCAGAAGTACCACAGCCATCCTCAGCCACAGTGAGGTCCTGAGCTTCCCTGATGATGAGGAAGGCTGAGTTCCCATCAGGAAAGCCAATGCAACAAGCTTCTCTAAGGAGACTGAGCTATGCACCATCTTCCCCTCCAGAGCCAAGAAGCAGAGCTCAAAGCGAGGACCAGAGTTCTCCAAAATAAACTGTTGTTGTATTATTTTTGTCCGGTGCTGAAAGAAACAATGAGAAGACCTGATGAATGTAGCTTCAGAGGGCTCACTGAGATTTCTCTTCCAGTGAGCCCAGAGCCTCAGAAGGCTCCTCTTTTTATTTTATTTATTTATTTATTAAAAAAAAATTGCTTTTGGAATTTTTTATTTTTATTTTATTTTTTTCTTGTTTCAGAACTTTCGTTTGTTTGTTTATTTTTATGGCCGGCTCAGCCTGCCCTGAGGGCAGGTCTGGTGCAGCATGTGGTGCCGGGGATTGAACCACGGTCCCTGCAGTTGCCTAAGCTTTCCTAAGCAGGCGCTTTAGACCACTGAGCCATCCTGCCGGGCCCCCAGAGTAATCCAACTTTTGCTGTAAAAATCTTATACTTTGTTTGTGAGATTCATTCCTAAATATTTTATTTTTGGTGGTGCTATTTTCAAAGACATTGTTTCCTTCATTTCTCTCTTGGTGCATTCATTGCTTGGGTATGGACATGCTACTGTTTTTTTGAGGGTTGACTTTATGTCCTGCTGTGCTACTGAATTTGGTTATTAAATCTGTAAGCTTCTTAGTGGAGTTTTTGGGGTCTTCAATGTACAGTATCGCCTCACCTGAAAATAATGACAGTTTCACTTCTTCCTTTCTAATCATTATTTTTGTTTCTCTCTCTTGTCTAATTGCTCTGGCTACTGTTTCCTGAACTATACTAGAAAAGAGTGGCGACAGTGGGGATTCTTGTCTTGGTTCTGATTTGGAACAAAGTGAAGGCTTTCAATTTTTTAAGCATGATATTGGCTGGGTTTTTTTTTTTTTTTTTTTTTTTTTTTTTTTTTTTTTTTTTTTTTTTTTTTTTTTTTTTTTTTTTTTTTTTTTTTTTTTTTTTTTTTTTTTTTTTTTTTTTTTTTTTTTTTTTTTTTTTTTTTTTTTTTTTTTTTTTTTTTTTTTTTTTACCATGAATCAGTGTTGGACTTTGTCAAAAGCTTTTGCTGCCTCTATTGAGATGATTATGTGATTTTGTCTTGGTCCTGTTGATGTGACCTATTATATTTATGAGTTTGAGTATATTAAAATATCCTTGCATTCCTGGAATGAATCCTACTTGGTCATGATGTATAATCTTGATTATTTGTTTTATTCTTTTAGCTAGTATTTTATTGAGGATTTTTGCATATATATTCATTAGGGAGATTGGCTCGTAGTTCTCTTTTTTGGCTGAGACTTTCTTTGATTTTGGCGTCAGAGTAATGCTTGCTTCCTTGAGTGCGTTTGGGAGAATTTCTTCCTCTTTCAATTTTATTGAAGAGTTTGAGAAGAATAGGCATTAGACCCTCCCTAAATTTCTTGGAGAACTTAGCTGTGAATCTATCAGGGTCTGAGCTTTTCTTTGTTGGCAGGTTTTTCTGTTACATTTTCAATTTCATTGGCTGATATTGGGCTACTCAGAATTTTTATGTCTTCATGATTTAGCTTTGGTAGTTAATGTGTATCTAGGAATCTGTCCATTTCTTCTGTATTTTCCATTCTGTGCGAGTAGAGATTTTGGAAATGAATACTGATAATCTGAATTTATATAGAATCTACAGTGATTTTACCCTTTTATTCCTCATTGTATGAATTTGAGTTTCTTCTTTCCTTTTTTAATGAGATTAGTTAGGGTTTACCGGTTTTGTTTATTCTTTCAAAGAACCAACTCTTCAACTCAGTAATTCTTTGTATTATTTTATTCATCTTCATATTATTTATTTCTGCTCAGATCTTTATAATTTTGTTTCTTACCAGGGCTTTGGATTTGACTTGCTCTTCTTTTTCTAGGAGGTTCAGGTGCAGCATAAGATAATTTATTTAGGCTTGTTATGCTTTCCTGATGTGAGTATTTATCTCTATAAATTTCCTTCTTAACATAGCTTTCATCACATACCACAGATCCAGTAAGTTGTATTTATATATTTGTAAGATTGTAAATACTATTTAACTTCTTTTTTCTGCATTTAGGACAGAGTCCACAGGGTCTCACTACATAGATAGGACTTGTAGTTATTCTCCTGCTTTTAGCCTCCCAAAGAGCTGGAATTACAGAGGCGTGCCACCACACGCAGTCTCAGTTGCTGTCTTTGTGTGCCCCGTGGGTGGGGCTACCCAGGAATTGAACCCCAGCTGCCAAACTCTGCCTAAGCAGGAGCTTTAATGTTCTAGTTATCAGGCTGGCCCTAACTTTTTCTTTAATTTGATTCATAAAACCTATTGATTGTTCAGGAAGGCATTATTTTGTTTCCATGTGTTTTAATTTCATTGCACCATGGTCAGATAATTTGCATGTGATAGTTTTGATTCCTTTGCATCTACTTAAGCATGTACTATGTGCTACCATATGGTCTCTTTTCGAGATTGTCCCATGTGAAGCTAAGAAGAATATGTGTTCTGATGCCATTGGATGAAACACACTGTAAAGATCTGGTTAGTCTATTTCTTCACAAGTTTGGTTTAGTTCTGTTATTTCTTTGCTCATTTTTTGCATGGTTGATCTATTTCTTTGTATCAATGGAATGTTAAAGTACCCGAGTACAATTATGTTATTGTTCATTAGGTTTTTCACGTCTGTTAAAATTTGTCTTATATGATTGAGTGCTCCCACACTGTTGTTGAAGTTGTAATCATCTTTGTCTCTTTCTAAAATATCTGTCCACACTCTCTACAAGGTTGATTTGATTGTCATGAATTTCTTCAACTGTTCTTTGTCATGCAAGTATCTCATCTGTCCATTAAATTTGGTGGATAGCTTTGCAGGATACATCAATCTGGGCTGAATTTTTGTTGTTGTTGTTCAGGACCTCAAATATCTCACTCTAAGCTCTTCTTGATTTGATGTATTTTGTTGTGATATCTGACATGATTCTGATAGGCTTTCCAATATAGGTGATCTGTTTCTTCTCCCTAACAGTTTTTAATATCTTGTTCTTTTGCCCAATTTCTGAGATCTTGATTGTCATGTATCTGGGTGGCTGTTTATTTTGATTGTCACTGGCTGGAATTCTATACTCTTTGATTATCTGTATATCAGATTCTTTCCCCATGCTTGGAGAATTTTCTGCTGTTACCTCTGCTCTCTATGTCTTTTGTGTTATCTCCAGTTGTTTCCGTGGTACCTATTAGTCTCATTTTTCTTTGCATCATTTTGCAGCTGTTGTATTATTTCCCAGTTTCTTATTATCTTTAAAAGATGTTTCCTTTTATGTTCCTTAGCTGCAATGTTGTTTTCAAGGAAATAACATTGAAATTCATTCAAGCAGTTTGCCAGGTTTCAATGAAATTCTGAATGTCCTGGCTATCTGTTTGCATCTGTTTCATGTACTCTAATTCTTTCTTGTACTGTTCATTCAATGTTTCTATCATTTTCATATTTCCTTCTATTTTTTCTTTAATCTGTGTCTTCCTTAGATGTGTCGAACAGTTCTTGCATGAACGTTGCCATTTCTTTTTTTAATCTGAGAAATTATTTCTGATCTGACTTCCTCCATAGCCTGATGAAGTTGTTTCTTTACTTCAGTTGCTCTCATCTCAGACATTTCAGGTGTGTGACTTCAAGATCTTCTATGGCCTTGCCTCCAGGACTTGTCTTGGGTGGGCTAGAGGTCTGAGATTGCCTTCTCTTCCTTCTTTTTGTCATTTTTTGCAGTGATGGTAGATGGGCAGGGTGCAGGTCAGCCAGGCTCTCAGAAGAGTGGGAGGGCAGGGTAGGCTCGCCAGAGTTCCTTCTATGTGGGGTTCAGTGGGATTTCTGCCTCATTAAAGAGAGGAGACAAGTCACAGTTGAAGAAAGATCCAATAATGATAAATGTAGGCCAAAGTTGTGCCAAGTTCTCTTAATGGTGAATGGGCACAGTATAGTGCTCCCCAAGCCTCCTGCAGGTTGCCATGGTAGTTACGACTCCCCTGTGGTCTACAGGGAGAAGTGGTGTGGCTGGACTCAGCAATCTCTAGCCGGGACGCTGGAGGGATGGGGGCTAGCCTACCAGGACTCTCATGCAGTCTTCAGGGCGAGCAGGAGCAGCCAAACTCAGGAAACTTCAGCAGGAAGGCTGGGATGGAGGGGCCATGGCTGTGGGTCTTAGTCCCTTAAGTAAACTACCTGCTTCTCCTTTTTATTTTATTGCTGTATCTAAAAGCCACATTGATATGTTTTAAGAAAAAATTATGAAGAAACCCACCTATAAGTAGCACTGAAAACGCCCTTAAAAGAGAAGTTCACCAATCAAAATTAGAATTTTAAGGCTGGGGAGATAGCGTCTCAGGTGGCAGTCTCAGTCAGTGCCTGTTTGGCAAATGCAAGGACCTGGGTTTGACTGCCAGTACCTGACTTGCCATGCCAGCCCCAAAACTGGGTGTAGAGGTACACGTCTATAATATCAGCCCTGGGAAAGTTGAGACAAGAGGATCACTGTGCATCCAACCTGCATAGCAAGACCCTGTGCCAAATAAATAAGTAAAAATTAAAATAAATCGGAATTTTTCTAAAATATTTATTTATCTCTCCCTCTCTATTCCTCTATCTCTCTATCCCTCTCTCTCTACTCTCTCTCCCTATCTCTCTATCTCTCTATCCCTCTATCCCTCTCTCTCTCTCTGTCTCTGTCTATCTATTTGGTAGCAAGTCTCGCTATGAGCTGAGACTTATAGTGACCCTCCTGTCTCAACCTGCCCAGCACTAAGATTACACGAGTGCAGCCCCACACCTGGTTTCAGTGGCCAGCTTGGTGCTAGGCCAGCATGACATGCAGTACTAAGGATTGAACCCAGGCCCTTGTGCTTGCCAGGCTGCCACTTTGACTGCCAAGCTATCCCTCCAGCCTCACAAGTTTAGCATCTTAATTCATGAAAAGCATTAGTAAACTTCTGGTATTTATTTCTCTAAAACCTGGAATAAGAGGAAAGGATAAATTGACTTTACAGGGTATAGATGGAGAAATCACTGCATAAAGTAGACAAGTGTTAAATTCAGAGATGATAATTAATCAGTTTACTTTTTCCAGACATGCTCATAAGAATAACAATATTTTAAATCACCATTCAGTTCTTATGGGAGGTAAAATACAATAATGAGTCAAACAGACTCCAGCTTTAAAAATATAACCCAGAGATGGGTATATGAAAGCAAACCCACATAGTGATTTATGTGTTTTTTTTTTTTTATATATAAAATTGGCATTGATTTGCTATTTTAGCACAAAAATTATAATTAAAAAAGTAAAATACCCATTTTGGAACATATTGCAGTGTTTCTTCATTGTTCGCATTTGAACTGCTCTGAACGCATTCTTAGCATCTTTTTTTTTTCCACTGTAGCTCACAGACTTGTGAGATCCCCACAGGTGAGAGTGACCTCGAAGTGTGACACTCCTCTTTCAGTGTGTTGTTCTTTGGTAGGTTACCTAACACCTTCATGAGTTCTCCTTTCAGCTATAGCTACGTGTGGAAGTGACAGGCTTACCACCAAGCATACTGAAGGAGATAATATGAAATAGAATGTGTAGAAAGCATAGAGGGAGTAACTTAGCCAGGCAATTTCTGCAGAACGTTTTCCAAGTGCTCACACACTCAGAATAAGAAACGTGCTGGTCACACACAAGGCAAAATTCCCTTGCCATTTAAGCTTTTGCTCTTTCTGTTTCCATTAACTGGATGCTTTTTCAACCTTCTCAAACTCATTCAACTTAAAACATACATATAATATGTTCAAGTTAAAACGTATGTGTTCAAGTTAAAATATACATATATATATTCACGTTAAAACATATATATACCTGGCCGTGGTGGCGCACGCCTGTAATCCCAGCACTCGGGAGGCTGAGGTAGGAGGATCAGTGCGAGTTCGAGACCAGCCTGGGCTACAAAACTGAGCTCAAGGCCAGCCTGAACTGCACAGCGAGACCCTGTCTCAAAAAGCTAAAAAAAAAAAAAAAACCAAAAAAACCATATATATACATATATGTTCAAGTTAAAACATCTCTATATAATGCTCAAGTTAAAACATCTATACACATATATACATATATATGTTCAAGTTAAACATATATATACATATATGTATATGTTCAAGTTAAAACATATATATGTATATATATAAATATATGGTCAAGTTAAAATATATATATGTTCAAGTTATACATAATATATTATATATAATATATGTAATATATATAATATATAATATATATTATATATTATATATTATATATATAATATATATATAAACTCTCAGGTAAGGAAGTATTTCTTGGTCCTTCTGTCATTGCTCAGAGAAATTTATGTCTCTTGTTATTCTCTCTGACTTGTGCTATAACTTTTCACTACGGCTTGTATTCTGTATGATTCTTGAGTCAGGGGCTGTCTTTTTGATCACTGTGGTAATATCTTGTTTCTGCCCTGGCATCTGATACACTGAAGATGGATATCACCATGAAGGTGTGTCAGTGAGATGGCCATGTGTTTTATATATTCTTATAAGATCCCATGAGTCTGTGTATATGATCACCTTACTAGAGCTGACTCTAGATTTCAGGTTGACTCTGTTAAGTTGGCCATTTCTCTATTTTCCCTAGAAATAACTGTGACATTATTTTATTTACTAGTTTTCATCAAACCATTCTTTTCTTTCCAATTATTATTATTTCTTAAAACTCTAAATCTGAAAGTATTACAGTAATTTTTATTAAAATATTACATGTTTTCTTTTTGATAAACCATGATGTACAGAGATTGTACTAGTCTATGATTATGGAGCTCAAGCTAAAATTGATTCAGCAAAATACACACTCACCAAACTCCACGTCATAAGTAAATATCAAGATAAATTAAATTTCATAATGTCAAGCACATAAGTAAACAGATATCTCTGGGCTTGGTTTTGTTTTCTGGAATGTGCTTGTAGTGTGTCTGTCTCCGATGCAACTTTCTGTTTGAAGAAAAAAATGACTGAGGCTTTAGGTAGCTGGAGGATGCCACCCGCTGTCACTATGCTTGTTCACCTTCCTGTCATAGCCTGTGGGAGAATGTGGGGGGCCAGGTTCCTTGTGTGTTTACTAGGAAAAGCAGAGAAGCGAAATACACTAGTGAATGTCATTTCAGTCAGTTTAATTCAATGTTTAATACAAAGATGCAGTGATTAATTGTGATCTGTCAGTTTAATTAAAAATACTCGGGGGATTAATGAAAAACGCTTCGCAGCATATCTGTATGGACCATGAAAAGATGGCCTACAATACCACACATGCTCCGTCGTGCTATTCCTTGTGAATTAGGCAACTTTGCTCTCCCGTGCTCTTCTCCCATGATGCCTCAGCCCATGTGCCATCTGACCCTGGGCAGATACCATGAAGCCCTGAGCCAGAGGAAGCGCTTTCTCAACAAGCACACAGGGTCTCAGTGCTTTTTAGTTTACGTCGCAAACAAACAACATGCATGCTTTGATGACTATTCTAAAGGAATTTTAAATAGGAAAACTGTTAAGGAAAGAACAGCTATAGTATCAACTGTAATTCCTTCAACAAGAAGATAAATTATATCAAAAAACATCATTACATCTCTAAGCAAAGATTTTAATACATTCTCTTATACGTCAGAAATCTAAGTGAAAACAGCTTTTATTCTGAACCAAAGAAAGCGTTTTTATTAGTGAATATGCTAAGTTGAAACATTTATTTTTAGATATATAAATATTAAGTGGGTAACTTATTTTCCTAGCAACCTGATCTTATAGAAACCTGGAGCACGTCTTTCAAAAGCCCACCTATCTATTAAAATGCTTCGACACAGAGTGCTCAACAAAGGTTAAACAGTGGAAAGATTTAAAGGTGATGCAAATATCTGACACATTTTATTTTTATCTTTCAGTGCAGTGAATTTTGATCAAAATTTTACATTGAGTGAATAGTCTAAACATTCATTATCTGAATTACTGACAACCTGTTACGAAGTAGATCTTAAGAATTCACCTTAAAGGTACCCCTGCTGTATTGGCAAATTGGGAACGAATTCTAGAATGTTCGAGTCATTTGCTGGAAAATAATCTAGTTTCTTAATAAACGCATCACAGTGAGAGGGTTTTCTTCATTTTTTCTTGAGTTATATTCGTATTTCTTATTTTATTATCCCTAACATAGCTTTTCATATTTAAGTCATGGGATTAATTTCTAGGAAAGTAATTCTATTCTTGGTGGGTGTAGAGAATTTCTAACTGGTGGCCAGGTTCTTATACCCAGCTGAATTAAGCTAGCACGGTGCTGGGTGTGGGAGGCCCAGCTGAGGAGTATTCCCGGCAGCATAGAAGGGAGAACAGCAGAAGCCTCCAGAACGCTGGTAAGGATGCTGTTAGAAGAGGCTGTTGGGCTGTTCTGGAAGACCTTGTCATGCTGGCTTTCTCAAAGAACTTTGGAAGAGCTTTGGTCCTCATCTTGAGTATTCATCGCTTCCTGGCTCTGGAGAGGCAGATGGTGCACTGCTCAGCCTCATGGACAAGCTTGTCACATTGGTTTTCCTGATGAGAACGCAGCACTGCTCATTGCTGGAGGAGCTTGGGACCTCTGTGCTGCTGAGGTGGCTGTGGTACTTTGGGAGAGCTCTGGGCTTACCTTGAGCATTGCTTTCTACCTCTGGTTCAGATCCCTTCGCTTGCTAGCTCAGATTCTTCAGCCTGACAGCACAGGCTTTCTACCCTCTACCGCTGACTGAACTTTGGGCCTTTCCAGCACTGATCTGTGAAGCTGGCCTGCATGAGACTTCATCAGGGGATGTAGGTCTCTAGTTGGACTGGTAGGAGGCACCGTTATGAGCTCTAGGTTTTCAGTAGAACTCAGGCAGGATATTAGGATCTAGGCCCTTAGGTGGAGTCTAATGTTTATGTGTGTGGACAGATTTCTTGCACTTCTTGTACATGATTCTTGGGTGGTTCATTATAAAATACTGTTGTAAAATGGCTTAAATTGTTCCCCTTGAAAGAAGTCCAAACCTGACAATGGGACTTTCTTTCTTTCTTTCTTTCTTTCTTTCTTTCTTTCTTTCTTTCTTTCTTTCTTTCTCTCTCTCTCTCTCTCTCTCTCTCTTTCTTTTTCTTCTTCTTCTTCTTCTCCTTCTTCTTCTTCTTCTTCTTCTTCTTCTTCTTCTTCTTCTTCTTCTTCTTCTTCTTCTTCTTCTTCTTCTTCTTCTTCTTCTTCTTCTTTTTTGGTAGTATCACGAATCGAACTCAGGACCTTGTGCTTCCCAGACAAATAATTATTCCATTGAGCCATCTCTACTTCCCCAACAATGAGTCTTTCAATTAATAGTTTTTCATTGAAATAAATTTAGTTCAGGTCAATAAATACATAGCATGGGGCAGACGTTACCTATGTTTAGAAAATAGTGGTAAAGATTTTAGACAGGACTTTAATTTAAGAGATCACACCTATACCCTGTGCTCTGTGTAACTACTATGAGGACAACAACATGCATTGTATCAGTTACTGGGAATGTACTACTTTCACGTTTTGAAACTGCTACATTGTTATGTCTTATTAAAAGTAATAAAATATACAAAAAAATCTCCAAAAAGATTATAGTTCAGTAGAGAAGACAGACATTAAAACTATAATTAAATACTCTATAAAAAGTACAATAATAGCATGATAGAATAGAATTGAACTAATTGAAATGGACTAGGAATTGTTCCCTTAAAAGTTGCTATTTACCCTTATTTGGAGCCAGGAACAGATTATAAGACCTCTTATCAAAGGGCACAGTAGTTTTGAAGATGCTTAGCCTGCATGAATTCTGTAATATTAAAAAGCTTGGAGCAGGCTGATGATTAATTCTGGGATAATCTCTGATAGAAAGCAGGGAAATCGGCACATTGGATGAGGTACAGAACCTGATCAAGGAGTGAAATGCAAGACAATATGTTCCTCATGGAAAATCCTGGCAGTACCCATGCATGAGTACAGCCGTACCCTTTGTGACGCTTGCGAGAGAGTAAACAGGAGTTCACTTCCATAGCGGCCCCACGCTTACTGCCGAGGTGATGCTGCAGACACCCCTGCAAGAAGTGAAATTCAGCAAAGTATGGACGTTATATTTATTTTAACACACACAAACACACATCTATCTGTCTGTCTATCTATCTATCTATCTATCTATCTATCTATCTATCTATCTGTCCATCCATCCATCTATGCTTTATAAACCCCTTTCAGATTCTTATAAACCTTTTCCACACTTTTAAAACATGTGTAGGGGCCTGGCAGGATGGTTCAGTGGTCTAAAGCGCCTGCTTAGGAAAGCTTAAGCAGCTTCAGGGACGCGGTTCGATCCTCGGCACCACATGCTGCGCCAGCCCTGCCCTCAGGGCAGGCTGAGCCAGCCATAAAAACAAACAAACAAACAAACAAAAGTTCTGAAACAAGAAAAAAATTAAAAAAATAAAAAATAAAAACATGTGCAATGTTCATAGCCATTTTCTAAACTCATAAACCTACATAATTTTAATAAAATACATATTCTATACAGCACTGAAAAATCACACAATATGTCGAAAAACCTGTGGTAAATAATTTAGATTAATATATTGTGAAAATCCACAAAATGGTGAGTCTGCAAAAGTAGAACTGTAAAATAGCGAGGGACTCCTACATGTCTAATAATGAAGACACTATGTCAAAGTAGTAATGTCACAGCATATATGTTCCTACTTTGACAAATGAAATTATCAAAATAGCAAAGAAATGTAATATCTTTCTGATATTACAAAAATTTACAGCAAAACCAACGTAATAGGATTTAATTATTGCAATTATCTTGGTATCTTATTGCTAAACACCAGTATGTGGATACAGAGAAAGGTGGAAATACTATATAAGTTCTAAATAACTACAAATTATTATTAGAATCTTTTCTTGCTTTAAAACAGCACACCCACGAACTGTATTGCAATAATCATACTTTTCACACACATCAAATGTGTTCTCTAGATGTCAATACCAATGTACATTAATGCCAAAAAAGACCTTCTATGCATCATCATAGCTTCTAGGTAAATTCTTAAAATTAATTTCTTATTATTAACATTTCTATCTTGAATAATTGGTAAGTATAATGGCAAAAATATTTTTAAAAAACTCAGATTGAATGTGAATTAAATTTAAAGAACTTACAATGAAATTTTTATTACTGAAAATATTTCAACATCATTAACTCATTTAAGTAAATAATTATCATTCCATCATAATTTTAGATTTCATTTAAGTAATATCTAGTTTGTTACAGGACTTCCTTTACTCATACTATATACAGAAATGACTATATCAATTAAAGCATTTCTAAGTAAAAATATGAATTATATGACACTGTAAATTTTCCCACACACAGCTGTTGCTAATTCCATACTAAATGTTGACAACCTCTGAAAGAACAAATTATAAGATGAAAAGAGAAATACTGGATAGGTGACATTAGTACAAAACTTTTCTTTAAAGCAAATATTCTTCTCAATCCTGCCATTATGATTTGTGTCTAGATGTTGCCCCAAAGCCTCAAGAAGTTTTAGATGGGGAGTTTTTGGTGGTGGCTGCATCTAGAGTATGTTGATTCATGTCAATGCCAGGATGAAAGCTGCTGGGGTTAAAGCTGGGAGATTACAGAATTAGTCCACTGATTGGATAGTATCACAGTGATTTGTGTGTGTCTGTGTGTGTGTGTGTGTGTGTGTGTGCGCGTGCGTGGTGCCTGGAATCGGATTTAGGACCTCGTGCTTGCCAGGAAAGTACTTATGCCACTGAGCTACATCCCCGAACTCTCCACTGACTGGAGAGAGCACTGCCCTACCCCTGGTAGACCAGGTGATATAGAAGGGACTGAAAAGGTCTTATATGGCTCTCTCCTTGTTGCTTTTGCTGTCTTTTGTCCACCATGAACTGTTGCCCTCTGCCATATGCCACCCTGCCTTGGAGCCAAGCAATTGTGGACTCAGTGTCAACAAACATTGCCATTACCTTCTTTATCTTTGGCCATTCGGCATTTTGTCTTAGAATGAGACAAGAAAAGTAACTACCAATGGTAGTCATTGAATCCATGTTCACAATTACTGAGTATTCAGGTCTGGTATGAAGATTAAATCTTAAATTAAGAGGCATTCATATGTTCTAAACACTGGTTTGGTATATTTTGTTATATGAAATCCTTTTCATAGTACAAGGGCCACAGAAATTGTGCTACCTTTCAGTTCCAAAAATTGCCCTTGATTAAAATATGTTGATTTTGATTCTATTGGAAAGATTCGATTAGAGATATCCAGGGACCACCAGGCCAATCCTCTGGGCCTGAAGCTAAGAACAACTCAGGATTGTATGAATGCTAATAGTTACTGGATAAAACAGATCCATAAGCTAGCTCACTATTTGGAGTTCAGTGACTAGAGGCTCCCACAGAGTAGAAATAGTAAGGGAATGTTCTAGAAAAAGAAAGAGTTAAAATAGAGATGTACTAAATAACCTACAGGGCATGTGGGACTAGGAAAAAGAAAACAGGACAGCAACAGCTGCGGGAGTAACCAAGAACACTCAGAACTCCTCCAAGACACCCTGTTTTTGTGTCCATGCTCCCAGATGCCTGGCAGGGTGTCATGCATAGCCTAAACATTAACCTTGGACACATATGATGGGATCTTATTACATTCACCTGAAGCAGCCCAAAGACTGAAACTCAATGTGTATATAAATGAAGACTGGAAGTAGTGTGGTCTTGCTTGACCCCTCGTTTTGCGTGCCTTCTGTATCCAGGTATCTTTGCGGCCAGTGCCTGTGAGCCTTTCCCAGCAGGAGTGAGCCACCAGAACTGCATGTTAAGGCTAAGTTTGTTTACACACTGCTGTATTTGTTGCACTTTCTCGGTTTTTCTAATTTATCTGCAGAGGTAACTATGAGTATTGGAAGGGGTAGAAATGGAATAAAAGTTTGGAATACTTGGGGAAAAATAATGTAGATGTTGACACTTGAGAAGCTAACAGAATTTGTCTGGAAAAGAAAGGAAGGGGTCAGAAAACAAACTTTGAAAATGCCATGAGATTTGAGTCATTCAAGAGAAAAAAATTAAGGGTAGAGTATAGTGACTAGCGATAGACATTGCACGCATTGTTCTGTGAGGGTTCCTAGGATGCGCGGAAATAGATTAAGATCAATAGGAAGTGGCTGAGGAGTGTGGAAGGGAAATGCAGTGATCAGATTTCTACTCTGGCTGTGTCAGTAGAGTAAATAGTGAAGTTTGGATGAAGTTGGTGACAGAGAAAATAGAGAAAGAGAAAAAGATGAAATAAATTAATTAGGCTATAGTTCTATGGGAAGTATAATTGGTTACAAAGGAGATATTTGAGAAAATAATTAACTCAGTTCTAATGTGTTGCTTGCTTAGCTATCTTTCTGAAAATTTGCCTGAACATTGTCATATTTTGCCTTTTTTATGGTTGACCAATACTCATACTTTTGATGTAATGGCTGAGTCTTTTTATTTTTTTATTACTTTTAGAACGAGGGATTGAACTCAGGACCTTGCACTTGTTAGGCAGGCACTTGTGCCCCTGAGCTATCTCCCCAGCCAAATGTAATGGCTTACCTTTTATCTGTGATCCACAGACGTACCACTTTGCTTCAGCCACCTACTGAACCCTTCTACATACATGTTTAAATGTCTTGACCTAATCACTGTTTTTGTTGTTCATTTTAAAATCTTATTAGCATTAGCATTAAATAGAAGGACATCAAAAGCAATTCTAATAGAACACTTGCAGGAATTAAAATTTCTGTATTTAAATTTCTTTGTAAATTAATACTATTTAATGTTTCACTTACTTGAAAAGTAAGTGAAAACATTAGAACAATATAAGAGATAAAGCAAGCAGATGACAGATTTCATGCTGACAGTGTAGTAATTTATTGTCCTATGCTAATTTTGCTTAAGTCGCTTGGAAAATTCTTTTTTTTGTTGTTTTTCTATTTCACAAAAGGCAGTGATTTTGTGTCTAATAAAAATCGCATTGTTGCCAGAGTCAATGCTATTATTATCTATTTTAGAATTCCAACCAAACCAGCTGAAAGGTATTAAAAATAAATTAACAGCTTGCAATTACCGCAGGTAGATATAGTGCTGTCACCAAAAAATAGTAGATGAATGGCAGATGAAATTCATGGTTGATGAGCTGCTCTTTGTAACTCAGAACATGCTTCTTGAGAAATTATAAACTGTCTAATTAAGACAGCAGAAATGTATACATTGAAAGATGGGTTTCTCTAGTATCTATCACTCAACCTTGGGTATTTTTTTGATTTATCATACCAAGTAAACCCTTTTAATTCTGAGTGATTTCTGTTTTAATCAGGGTGATAGAGTATCATCTTCAGGCTCTGAAAGCAGCTGTGAGACTGCGAGCACCAAAGATTTCTTGCGGCCTTCCCGCGTGTCCGCTCAACTCCTAAGACGATCCCACCAGATCTAGTCGTGAACAACATATTTTTTCAATATCATCTGCTTTTAGAACACTCTGATTCTTCACCCCTGAAGACCCTTCCCTAAAATATGCTTTTGTTTGAGACACTGTCTATCTTTAAAATAATGCTGATTTATATGTAGGGATAATTTTAAAGAACTCAGCAAATAAATATATAAATGTATAAATACAGCTACATTTTTCAAAAAATTATACAAATATCATTCGTTCTGTAAGTCATGCTTTTTCACCCAAAGGTAAATTTTTCTTTCATTTTGAAATATTAATATTCTGAGATTATATAAAATTTTGTAGAGAAAAAATTCAATGATAACATTAAAATGGTCTGGTGGTTCTAGTATACATAAGCATATTTTTCTTTTATTTATGGATTTGATATAGGGTCTCACTGCAGACTCATAGTGATCCTCCTATCTCAGCCTCCCCAGCGCTGGGATTACAGGTGTGCGCCACCATGCCCGGGGTCTCGGTGTCCAGCGCAGGATCGGAGCCAGGGCGGCATGAGGTGCTGGGGATCAAACCCTATCCCTGGACTTGCCAAAGCAGGTGTCGGGGTGAGGAAGACAGCTCAGCAGAACAAGTGGTTGCCTGACAAACATGGGGTCCTGAATTCAATCCCTGGTACCGCAAAAAAAAAAAAAAAAAAAAAAAAAGTAAATCAGATCCATAGTTGGCTGGGCTATCTCGTCTGCCAGAGAGTATCTTTCTTATCATTCTATAGTCACTTCTTACATGGCCACACAAGATAAAAGAATGAGTGGATTCTTTTAAATAATAAAAGAAGGCATTTCAAGTTTTCTAGGGTCTTACCAAGTTTTAACTTTCTTTGGCTTCTTGTTTAAACTCAGTCATAAAACAAAATATCTTTTGCAAAGAATGGCTTCAGAATAGGAACTTGCTTTGCTTTGTAGCGTCCTCTGTACGCTGCAGACGGACTCTTAAGGAAGCCTCAGCAGTAGTTCCCCTTTGTCTTTAACAGGAAATAGCAAGCAACTTGGCAAGGATCTTGAGGGACTGAGGAAAAACGCTTTAATATTGAAAATATGCTTGCAAAGAACAAGGAGATGCCCCCAGAACTTATGCATAGATCTTGGCATCAAACGTACTGCGTCTCCTTTTCTATTCTGTGTTACTGCGAAAGACAAGGAACTGAGGCTTATTTTAATTTTTCTTCTCTCTTAAAATTCCCCCCCAGTCTTTTCTGTGGCTTCATATATTCTTTTAAATGGAGTCCACAGATGCTCATTGAGAAAGCGGTGTCACGTGTGGCTCCTCTTCACCGCAGAATCTTCTTGCACTTAGTGGTTCGCTGTGGCGATGTGGTAAGCACAGAAGAACCTGCTCTTTGTAATCACATTGCAAAATTTTCCTTCCCTGGAAAGCGAGTGGTGATGGAAGAAAAGTAAATATTTGTATATAGCTAGAGAACTGAGGAGAAAGCAGTGAGCTAATTTTGAGTTACTGGGAGACACACAGTTTTGCATTCTCAAAATAGATTTTATTTTTTAAAAACTGGCATCAATGGAACAAGCTCAAACTTTCTAGATAAAAATTAAAATGAACAAATTATACCCCAATACAATATTAAAGTTGCTTATTGACCTTGAAGGGCTAGGGCCAAAATATTGGCTATCCTTATAGCCCTTCTTTTTCTCCAATTTTTGGTCAGTTAACTTACATTCTTAACCCTCCAGCAGAAAAGCTTTGTGATACTATTACTCTATAACAGGTGCAAGGACCCAGGAAATAAGAGAACCTGTGCTGTAATATCCTATAACTCAGAGGTGTCCCAAATTTTCTGGTCAAGGAGATTATGGGACCTCAGAGGAAAGGGATGAATGAACTATAGTGTGTCTAAGGAGAGTCACTTAGAGAGAAACATTCTCTCAGGCTTTCACAGAAAGCAAAATGGCCAAGCAATGGCCGTGACTCATCCCGAAGGCTGACACTAACAATAGTTCTATAAAGTACTGTCTATGGTCCCAAACTTAATCCTGAGGGGCTTTGACCCTGGAAGATACAAAAAAAATGAATGTTTTGTTATTCAGGTCTTGCTTCGACTTGCCCTTGACCACCCAGCAAGAAAAAAAAAATGCTTAATTACAATGCATGAAACGCAGAGCTAGATTGGTGAGATGAGCTTTAGGAGGCTTATATTCAATAGCCTTCAACATTACAAGCTTCACTGGTGGCCCACTGCAATTGCAGAACATTTGACTGTGTATGTATCTGCTTCCTCTTAGTCCAAAGAGAAGTATATTCTTTTCCTTTTCTTTATTTTTTTCTAAGCAACATCAATAAGGAGGTGGGTCATGCCCACACACTGTACTCTGTAGAATGATTGTGAGGACAATATGCAATATGTCAACTTTGAAAAAAAAAGAAAGAGGAAAAGAAAAAAAAAAGTAATGTTGATTTAAAAGGGTTAATGTTTAATTGTTTGATCAATCTTATATATCTATATGTATTACTCTAAACTGATCTGATGATGAAAATATGTAATATAACCATTGTTACATTTAAACAATAAAAATATTAAATTTAAAAAAAATACTAAAGTTGCTGAAGGAAGCCCTTCTTACAGTTTGAAACACCTTCGATTTTTTTCCTTTTCTTTTGTACTGGCGATCACACCTTCAATTTCTTAAGGATTAAAATATTCTCCCATTTAAAAGCAGATCCTTTCATGTTATTCTCAAGCAATCTCCAAAAGTGTTGCTTTCTTATACAATATAAAATCTACAAAATCCTATTTTATGATGAATATAGTTTTTTTTTTTTTTTTCCTTCAAAATTCTTCAGATAAATTACAGGTCCTTTCTGCAGCTCTAAGAGACAGCGGTAGAAATGGAATCCCTTACGTTTGGCTCTGTAATGGACCACAACGGGGTCTTCTGATTGGTGTGAAGCCCAGGAGCATGACAGGAAGACATCAACATGTAGGAGTCGCTGCTTACAGAGAGAAAGCAGAGCACTGAGGTCACCTGGAATTCCATGCTCTGCCGGACATAGGGAATCTGGGGGTTTTATGGGGCACCCAGGGCCTGGTCACGTAGGAAAGCATAGGGTGGGCAGGCACATTTCTGGGTACGCCAGCTTTAAGGAGGTAGATCACATGTCCAAAAGGAAAGGTGGCAGACACAAATGCTCCTCAGAGTTCATTCAGTTCAGTAGTGTCATGACCCAACTTAATCTAGGTCGCTTAAAAGTATGAGTCAGAATGACTCAGCGATCTTCACTGGTTTCTCCTAAGTTGCTTTAGAGCTTTGGCTGAAACAAAGAGAAACAACTGAGAAACAATTAAGGGACTTTTAAAGCAACAGTAGCCTTTCTTTCTTTCTTTCTTTCTTTCTTTCTTTCTTTCTTTCTTTCTTTCTTTCTTTCTTTCTTTCTTTCCCTCCCTCCCTCCGTCCTTCCTTTCCCTCTCTCTTCCCCTCCCTTCCTCCTCCCTCCCTCTCACTCTTTCTCCACTGTCTCCATTTCTAAATATTTTCCTGCCATTCTTCAACTGATCACCATTCTTAACCCTCCAGAAGAGAAGCTTCATGATACTATTACTCTATAACATAGGTACTTGAGCTTAACATCACTGTCTTTCTGAGTAACAAACATCTTAGACTTAACTTGGAATTGGTATTTTCCATCAACCATTGAAGTGATTTAAAATTAAGTATGAAATCTTATTTATTTATTTATTTATTTAACTTATTTATGTATTTTTAGGGAAGGATCTATAGGGTGTCTCACTACTGAATCAGACTTCTAATGGTCCGCCTATTTACAGCCTCCCAAGAGCTGGGATTACAGGCGGGCACCACCTGTTATATAAAATATTTTTACAGAGTTACCTATTGGTTTTAGTTGACATTTCTATATATATTATAGTATGGTACAAATAGATACTGGCTGAAATGAAATTCATGAATGTCGTATGGAAGAACATACGTAGGACAAGTGGCTCCTAGAGTCATTACTTGTGTAGAAAGAGGAAGCATTGCTCCAGACCAAATGCCAACACCCTTGCTCTGAAGAATTTGAGCAGAACTGGTGCTCGATCTGGGGATATGGAAGGCAGGCTTCTTGCTTCAAAGTTCAGCCAACTCTGTCCACAGCTCATGCTCCTGAGGTCCTGCTCCCACAGGATCAAGCAGCTACTAGATCCCAGGAAAACCTCCATGCTTACCTCTTTCTCCTTCCTACTCCACTTCTCTTGTGCTGTCACTGGACAGCATTGCATAATAAATCACAGACTCCTAAATTCTACTCCAATGAATATTCTTTTTCCAAGAAAATCAAACAAATGTAGATACTTGAAGAACTGATGGACTCTGTAAAAGAGTCACCAATAGCCTGTGAGATAGCTTAGTGGAGTAAGCATCTGCTTAGGCAAACACAGGAGTAGTTAGTTTCTAAAGTAATAATATTTCTTTAAAAAAATAACAACAACAATTCCTGGCACCATATGGGACAGAGTCCAGCCGTGGTGGCTGAGACAGAAGGATCACTGTGAGGCCAAGCTGCAGAGTGAGATCCTGAACCAAATATATTAAAAAAAAAATTACCAGAAATAGTTTGTTGACAATGTGCTGTAATATACACCACACTTCACCTAAAAGGTTGAAGATTTGGCTGCAAGAAAGTGTTTACAGTTACTTTGTGTAGAAAGAGGAAGGAAAAACCAAGTAAATATTTAAATTTTGTTTACAATGGAAGTAACAAAAAGTCAAAAAAGGGGAAAAAAGAACTAAACAAAATATTTATTATTCACATTTCTGGAACTTTGATTGAGCATTACTATCTAGGAAGTGACTACAAAGTTAAGGATGACAATCATTTTGTCAGCATGGTGGCGCACACCTATAATCCCAGCACTGGGAGTCTGGGGCAGGAGAACTATTGCAAGTTCAAGACCAGCCTGAGCTACAAAGTGAACTGAAGGCCAATCTGAACTGCAGAGTGAAACCCTGTCTCAAAAGGAGAGAACAAAAAAAAAAAAAAAAAAAAAAGAATAAGACAAATCAATGCGCCTTTAAGAACAGAAATGTTTTTCTTGCAAAAATTCAGGTGAAATCTGTATCTGTCTATCATTTATTTCTTGAGTGGTACATGAACTTTTAAATTCAGTCTATTTTCTGTTTGTTAAATATAGTTCAGTTTCAGCTTTTAAATCCAGTGCTGGGCCTTGAATTACTCATCAAGTTTTAGAAACATTTGAACCAAACCATAGGCTTTATGTTTGAAAACCTCTCTTATAAGTTGCTCAATTTCAGCTTTTGTTTCCCAAATACAATAGAAATGTGTTTGAGGTCTTACAAAGATTGCATGAAGCCCAAGCAGAGAAACCCTGGCTGAGTGTCCCATGTACCTTCGGTAGCTGTCCCAGCTTGGACTCTTGTAGAACACTGGAAATTTTGCCTGCAAATGTTTGCTCGGTGTCAGACACTCCTCAAACCCTGCCTCAACACTTAACGAATTCTATTTTTTCAAAGACAAAAGCTCAACGCTTTTACATTTCTTCATCTTGGAAAGCTTTCTTTCATGTGATTTTAACTTCTCAAGATCTTCAAAAATTAGAGTTCGTGTTTCTGTGTTTCTGACAGTGAACATGCGTGCTAAATTCAGCACAATACAGAGTTCATCATTAGTAAAAGCAAGTGAGGCATTAGCATAGGAGAAACAATCATTCAATCTGATAAATCAGTGATTTCCGCCAAAAGGTGCTGGCTTTGTGCTAGGAAGTGGCATGGCGCGCTGTGGCAATACAGCAGCCATGGTGACAAAAGGCTTATGTGTCTACGCCCATTGTTATTGGGTTTTATTATAAATACTTAGTAGCTAGAGGTAATTCATCATAAAACTGAGTCAAGAGTCAAGTGTGAGTTGAGGAAAATTCCAATCGAGACTTTATCCTCTCCATATGTTTTGTCTTTGCTTTCAAATAATTAATTGAAATCTCAATAGAAAAAAACCCTTTAGACAAACAATTTACTTAAAACTCTTTTCATTTTGGTAAAAATAGAAGTCAGGCACAGGTTGTTACAGTTGTTTTCCTGGGAAATAAGAGAGCGCTTCTTCCTTCCGATGGAGGAATATATAATGTACTGCTGGAGCTAGAAAAATTGTAATGTTATATAATGATATAATACAATAGACTGTGTAGTTGTTAGTATCATTGTTAGTATCAGTTTACATGGACTAGTAAAATATCAAGCAAAACTTATAAGTTTGGAATGGAATATATTCTGGAAACATATATACTGTTGCAAACCTTATCTGATCATTGGGACAGAATGGTAAAAGTTCCCCATACAGATCCTGTAATCTACCTTGGCCTTTGGCTTCTGTATCTTCAAGAAAAATATAGCAGCAAGCTGGTACCACTAGGCCTTTGCTGCTGAGAAGGGCTCTTTTATTCTGGTTCTCTGCTCTCTACAAGCAAAGATAATTTTCAGTTTAAATATGTAGGAACAAAGACTTCTGAAAGAGCCACTTCACATAAAATAATGTCTCCTTTTCAGTAAGTGTGAAGAAATGAGTTGTCATGGATTCTAGCTCAAAATATGAGGAAATGTTCATTTCGCTTGTGCACATATTACTGTGTATTAAAAAATATACTCATTCATGTCTAAAGGTAGGAAGCAGTTTAAGTAGCAGCTATTATGTACTTTTTTAGATTATATATTTTTGAACTTAAAGGGCATCTATATCAGTTTATATGTATAGAAATCACATATAGTGATTTCCTATTACACATTAAAATATCTTAAAGTAACATTTAGTATAGATTTTCTCTGAAAACAAATTATCATTGATTGATATTTCATTATGCCAAATTTATTTCATCAAGTTGAAATATTTCCACACATGTTACAGCAATCAAATTCTTATATGAAAATGTTTGTGTTAGTTTTGTATTTACAAACTACTTTTAAGTCCAGTTTTGAAGTCATTGTAATTGTTATCTTTTGCATCTAGCTGTCCTCCCAAAGCCTCATGTAGTCATTGGCCATGGACTTCTATAGATTGAGACTTTCTCATGAGTCACTGGGATTATGGGTTTTAGTACTGATGGGATTATTGGTCTGAATAGGGCTGGAACTATGGGTGTGGTCTAGGGCAGATATCCTAGGCAGAGAGCCTGATAGGAATATAAAGAGAGACAGAGAGACAGACTAGAGCCGTTGTTCTCTGCTGCCTTGTTTGGTTGGCTGTCTCTGTCACCATTGTTGCTGTTCCCCGCCATGAACTGGATGCTCTCTGCCCTGTTCCACTCAGCCTTGGGCCGGCCGAATATGCCCTGAAACGTCCACAAACAGTAAGCTAAATAAGCCTTTCCTTCCTTCATTTTGAGCGTCAAGTGTTTGTCCCAGCAACGAGTAAAAAGTAACTAAGACAGTAACAAAATAGGGGGCTGGGCAGATGGCTCCGTGGCACAAGTGCCTGCCTGGCAAGTGCAAGGTCATGAGTTTGAACCCTGGTCCTGCAAAAAAAAAAAAAAAAAAAAAAGTAACAAAATAATGATAATGCCTGAGTAAATTCTAAGACTTTTAATTCATAACCAGATAAAGTAAGTGAAATGCAAATGAAGTATTTTAATTATTAAAACACTTATATACAGGTTTAAAACTGATGGGGCCAGGGAGTTAGATCCGTGGCACAAATGTCTGCCTGGCAAGTGCAAGGTTGTGAGTTTGAACCCCAGTCCCGCCAAAAAAAAAAAAAAAAAAAAAAAAATTGATAATTATCTTGTTTTATAAAAATATGAAAATAAAATACACAATAAACTAAGCCTTAAAACTATTAACAGTAAGGTACTAATAGGAAGGCTTTTGAAAAACAGATGCCAGAGAGGACTATATTTGTACTCTTCATTTTAACTGTGCGTCCTTGTTTCAGTCGTAGCACCGCTGCATTTTGCTATGTTTATGAATCAAAAGTGTTGGGCTAGCTAAGATTCATAGACTCTTCCTACTCTAAAATTTAGTGAAGTTACACTCTAGACAAGCATTGTTTAGAGAAATTCTTTCCAAGCTTATTCTAACTTTGTTTCTCCATCATAAGTTCAGATAGAAAGGATTTCCTAAAGCAAAAGAATCAATAACAATGAAAAACAAAACTAAGCCACTGAGAGAGACCAAGGCTTGATGACCCGTGGGTGGGGCAGTGCTGAGGCAGATGAAGCCTGTCGGTGCATGGCCGTTCAGGGGCGCAAATTAAGATACTGAACGCATTTGATATGATGGGTGTGTGTGTGTGTGTGTGTGTGTTGAAGATTTTGTGTACACAGCCTCTGACCTTAAAAATGATGGAATCAGTTTAATTCTCTCTGGAAACACACATTTACCTGAGAGAATGATTCTATCCTATATAGAATTTCAACAGAGTTGTTACTTAGAGGTTAATTTTTTGTATCATAATTACTAGAGAGTATGATGCTGTTTTTTTTTTTTTTAAATGTTGCTATAGTACCTCACTACACAGCTTGAACTGTAGTGATCTTCCTGGAGTAGCCTCCCCAGCACTGGGTTTAGAGGTGTGTGCCAGCACTCCAGGTTTTTTTTTTTTTTTTTTTTTTTTTTTTGTCTTTTTGAGACAAGGTCTCACTGTACAGTTCAGGCTGGCCTTGAGCTCAGTTTTGTAGCCCAGGCTGGTCTTGAACTGTCACCGATCCTCCTGCCTCAGCCTCCTGAGTGCTGGGATTACAGGCGTGTGCCACCACGCCTGGCAAATAAAGGATTTTTTTTTTTTTTTTTTACTGGCCGGCTTAGCCTACCCTGGGGGCGGGGCTGGCAATGCATGTGGTGCCGGGGATCAAACAGCGAACCCGGAACAGGGAACAGTGGTCACTGCTGCCGCCTAAGCTTTTCCCAAGCAGGAAAGCTTTAGACCAGTGAGCCATCGCACCGGCCCATCCACTCCAGGTTTGAATGGCTGGCACTGCACACCCAGGGTCTGGGCTAGCACAGCATGCGTTACCAAGGATAGAACCTGGGTCCTTGTGCTTTGCCTAAGGAGGTGCTTAGACCACTGAACTATCTCTCCACCCTTAGGATGCTGTTTTGTTAAGTATCTATGCATATAGATAGCATAGCACACAGTGTTTAAAATATGATTTTGAAGTAAGATGCTCTCACTCAAAATACCATTTTATTTGAAGAACCAATTTTCCTGATAAAATATTCTGTATAGGGGGTCAGGGAGATAGCTCCGTGGCACAAGTGCCTGCCTGGCAAGTGCAAGGTTGTGAGTTCAAACCTTGGTCCCATCAAAAAAAAAAAAAAAATCTGTATATTTTAGAAGTTTTGTTTTGTAAGGAGAATGGATTTAATAAACATCATCAATGGCTGAAATGTCGGCTTTTGCCTAATACTACAATTTTGTTAGTTATGACTTGTAAGAAAGGGAAAATTATAGGATTTGTTACCACAGCACTTCCTTTTACAAATTTGTCCTTCGATTTTTTTTCTTTTGTTTCTTTATTTGGTAAAGGGTCTTGTTATGTGGCTTGCACTAGTAGGGTCTCTCCTGTCTCAGCCTCTCCGGCACTGGTGTGTGCCACCACCCAGGTTTCAGTGGCCAGCACAGGGTGTGCGAGGTTCCAGGGCCTGCGCAACGTCCAACCTGGGTCCCTGCGCTTTCCAGGCAGGCACTTAGACCGTTGGGCTATAGCCCAGCCCTCGATCTGTCCCTTTAACATATTAAAATGTCTTTAAGTGTGAATTATTATGTCACGCAAGAAAACAGTAACCGTAATATTAAGATGAAGGTTTAATCAGAACTGAAGTGAGCCATGATAGACATTTTAAGTAGGAAAACCCGGGGACTAAGTCCCAGAGACCAACAGGTGGAAGAGGATTGTGGAGATTGGTGACAATGAAGAGTACGCGGGACCAGTGTTCAGCTCACTAGGTGTAAGTCTGGCGGATCTGGCTGCCACTGGCATAAACCCAGGTAAAGATCAAGGGCCAGGGAAGTAAAAGACCTTTTCAATGAAAACTATAGTACTCTGAAAAAAGAGATCTTAGAAGATCTCAGGAAATGGAAAGATATTCCCTGCTCCTGGATAGGAAGAACCAACATTGTGAAGATGGCCATACTCCCTAAATTGTTGTACAGATTTAATGCAATTCCTATCCAAATACCACCGACATACCTCACAGAGCTGG
>PVJA010010860.1:0-56248 GCA_004027025.1 Myocastor coypus
TTTTTTTTTTTTTTTTTTAACACTGGTTCTTTTTTTTTCCCCTTGTTTCAGAACTTTTTGTTTGTCTATTTATTTCTATGGCCGACTCAGCCTGCCCTGAGGGCAGGGCTGGCACAGCATGTGGAGCCGGGGATCAAACTGCGGTCCCTGCAGCCGCCTAAGCTTTTCTAAGCAGGCGCTTTAGACCACAGAGCCATCCTGCCAGGCCCTTTTTTTTCCCTTGTTTCAGAACTTTTTGTTTGTTTGTTTATTTATTTATTTCTACTTGAGCTCACTTTTGTAGCCCAGGCTGGTCTCCTACTGATCCTCCTGCCTCAGCCTCCCACGTGCTAGGGTCACAGGCCTGCGCCACCACGCCCGGCTGAGCATGTGAGCTTACGGTTGCCTTTCCCTCATTCTGCAGTGCTGTCGGTGATGCACAGGGTGCGAAAGGCTTATGTGCCAGTGTGCCTGAGCCCCTACGCTTGGAGCAGCTTCCTGCTGGCTCTCCCTCCACAGCCGAGAAGCCCAGGCGGGGTCCACGGAGACACCCTGCCTCTCTCGGGATTCCTGTCTCCCTGTGCGCGCACAGACACCACTACCGCCCTTGCCTGAGCTCCTAGCAGGGATGAGCCGAGTGTGGCCGGCGTGCTCTGGTCAGGTGGGAAGCAGCTTGCCTCTCAAAGCATCGGCGTCGGACCCGCCTTTCCGGGCCCCGTCATTCTCACCCATGTGTGGAGAGATTCTATTCCAAGCAGATGGGTATCACCCAGCAGGCAGCCAAGTCACTGCCAGCACAGTGCGGTAGATGGGAGGACGGGTGATGCCACCTTTGTCCTCCGTTGGGTGGGGGGGTTACTCTGCCTCCCAGCATGCTTCCCTGCAAAAATAGGGAAACGGGTGTCAGCGGCTCTGTGGGGCTGGCTTCGCAGTGGGAAGCGCCTGGCACAGGGCAGCCATCAGGGCAGACGCGCTGGTAGGAAATGAGCGCGCAGGGCAGTTAGTAGGCTGACTATGCCCCGAAGCCAGGGTAGCCTTTCCCAAGCCAGCGGCAACACGGCCACATCCTATGTAGGGCGCTCCTTGAGCGCTCACAAGAGGAGGGGAAGCATGGGATTCTTTCACATTATTTATTTATTTATTTATTTGGTACAAGGTCTCGCTGCACAGCTCAGACTCTGTGCTCTGAGTGAACCTCCACTCTCAGCCTCCCCAAGGCTGGAATGACAGGCGTGTGCTATCACACCTGGTTTCAGGGCTGGCACTACAGACCCGGGGTTCCGTGGCCAGCACCCCATGCTGTACTGAGGATCGATCCTGGGTCCTGGCACTTGCCAGGCAGGCGCTTAGGCCTCTCAGCTGTATCCCCAGGCCCCTACTTATTTTTTGAAAGAGAATACAAAATAGTGATTAAAAAAATAGAAATGATATAGAACTTCACTGAACAAATCGCATCAATTCAGCAGGCTTTGTATTGTAGTGCTGTCTTCAACTTAGCTGTTTAGATTACCACATATATGCATGAAAAGTTGGAAAAGGGACAGAAAAAAAAGTTGTGAGAAATTAAGAAAGAAAATTTTAAAAAAGGAAGCATGAATGACTCCTTTCCACAGACCCGCGGAAATCCATAGGACATCATCCAAGCCATCCTGTGTGCATTCATAAATAACTGCCCTCCCTCCCTCCCTCCTTCTTCTGCCCTCCTTATCTCAGTAATTCCTTCCCTTGAGCAAGTGATTAATTACTGCTGCTACTCTCCAGAGCAGAGGCTCCCAAGAAGGAGGACAGAAGGGCTGGAGTGCAGCTCAGGGATGGGGCGCTCGCCTGGCACAGCCACGCCTGAGCTCACCCCAGTCGCCACCACCTCCTGCCCCTGCCACAACTAAACATAACCACAAAACCTATGCAGCGGTAATTAGAAGATTAATGAACTATTCTCATTTTATGCACTAGGGAACCGTTTCAATCTTCACAGCCTTCTAGTCATACTTCCCTGGTAGCATTAAAATAGTATATCATAACTATCTTTTCTCCCTCTATTTTGCATTCCCGGTGCCTACACGAGTGCCTGGCTCTCAGCAGCCACTGTGCGCTGGCCTCCCAGAAGGGTGAAGGGCAGCTGTGAGGTAGCTGCATATTAATTCTTCTCCTAAGTAAACAGTCATCGCTGAGTTTCATGTCAACCTTTATTTTCACACTTTGGGTTTTCTTAAAAGTTAGCTGATCTTGGGGGTCGGGTCATGGCATGAGGCCACCCCTCTAAGTGCCACCTTGTGCTTCTTGTGTTTGTTTGACCAGTCAACTCATTCGTGGAAATATTGCCATAGTTTTTCAGTTTTAAGGGGCAGAATCGAGCCAATGAGAAGAGAAGCGCGCCTGTGCCCTCTGCACGCACGGGCCTCTCTGCCAGGCCGTGGGAAAGTGCATGCCCACGACTGCAGAAGGGCACTTTGGAGTGTTATCGCCCCAACGATGGGGCTTGTATGCAACCATTTAGGAGGAATTCTGAGGTGTCAGGAATGTCACCTCATGCAGTGCCTCTGTGCTGCAGGAAATTGTAGATGCCATCCACAGGACGCCTCTCACATCGCAGTTGGGAAGACGTGAGGCTGAGACAGGAACAGCTTGTTCTGGGATCACCCAGCTCCTCCGAGAATGAACTGAGCCTGACCCCAGACCCCCATATTCTCAGGCCAGTGGCTTTGGGGAGAGTGGACTGTGGCTGCTTTAGTGATTCTGATTCTGGAAGATGCAGGCCAGCCTGTGAGCCCCGCCAGGCAGGACCCGGGCGAGGTCTCTCTTGAGTGCGAGTGGAGGAAGAGCCGGGGGAGGGGGTAACAGTGCTTCTTTTGTCTGTTTTTGTTGTTCTCTTGCTTGCTTTTGCGGTACTGGGGATTGAACTCGGGACCTTGCACTTGCCAGGAAATCACTTACTCTTCTGAGCTATCTCCCTGGCCCTGCTGGGTGCAGTTCTGCCCGGATTCAGTGTGTTCACCTGAAGGTGTCAGAGAAAGGCAGGCTTGCTTTTAAAGAAAGGCAACCTCAGTGGGGGTGCATGGGCCCCCAATTCCCCGTCACGTCCCTGTACCATCTTTAAACACTGGAACTTGAAGCTTTTAAGCTTCAGTCCTCCCTGTCGGGGCCTGGTAGCACAACAGGAAAAGTGCCCTGCATCCCCTTTCTCATGGTGGCCCTGTGTGTGCAGAAGAGCAGAGCTAGCTGGCCTGCGCCTGTGCTGCGAGTGTGACCCTTGCGCCCTCTGCTCTCTGCACCCAGACTCCAAGGAGTCCAAGGAGAAGAACAAGATGGAGATCCTGTACATCCTGGTGCCCAGTGTCACCATCCCCCTGGCCATCGCCTTTCTCTTCTTCTTCATCTGCGTCTGCCGCAACAACCAGAAAGCGTCCTCGCCGCCAGCGCCCAGGCAGCCAAAGCACGTGAGGGGCCAGAATGTGGAGATGTCCATGCTGAGCGCGTACAAGCCCAAGGTAAGACCCGCCTGACAGAGCTGTGCCTCCCGGGGGCCTCGGCAGAAGCCAGCCGCTGCCGCCCTCCCCGACGATGAGATCACTGATACAGAGCCAGTTCGGCCACACTGGGGTCCGTGGCCAGCAGAGGCTGAGGCTGACTGTGTCTCTGTGCCTTTGCCTGCGGTGGCCTGCACACACATCTGAGTGTGGCACCAGGGCTGGGCCGGCCTGACTGCCACCTCCTGTGCCGCTGCGGGGCCACAAGGGGCCCTCAGGCCCAGTCATTAGTGCTCAGAATGTGGACTGCATTTTTAAATTGCAAACAAGGAAATTCCATATTCTCCCACTAATATGAAAAAGAGTGAGAGAGAGCTCCAGTCGTACCTACCAATTCCTCACCAAGAAGGCCTTGGCGCATGGCAACACCCACTTAGTTGTTAAAGTCGGTGTATCATTAAGGATGATGGAGACAGTAAATCTTGTCTTATACACATACAGATAAAGCCACAATTTCAAATCCTTTTTATGCCTAACGTGAGCTCCTCCTCTCAAGTCCACAGCTCTTGGAGAGGGCTGTCCCAGCAGTGGCCTCTGCAGGCTGTGGTCAGCCTACCCAGTGCCCTGCTCTGTGCTAAAGGCCATCCAGGACCTGGCAAGGGCCCAGGGGCACTGCCCTGCCTTTGAGTGGAGCCGAGATGGGCAGAGGCCCTGGGCAAGGCTAGAGGGCAGGGCCCCAGCACCAAGCAAGAGAGTTCATTGAATGCGCCAGGGTCCTCCTTCCGCAGCCCTGCCTTTGTCCCCCATCCAGCTCCAGGGTACTGAGTGTTTAACTAACATCTATCACCTCTGAGCTGGGGACATTATTATTCTTTTGGCCCACATGGAAACCAACTAATCCTTTTGCATGCCAAGTGGAATTGCATAGTTAAGACGCTTGGCCCCCATTTTGTTTGGGTTTTTTTTTTTTTTTTTCTGTATTTTTTAGGGAAAGGTCTGCAGGGTGTTCAGGGTCTCACTACTAGATCAGACTCACAGTGATCCACCTGTTTACAGCCTCCCAAGAGCTGGAAGTACAGGCACACGCTACCACACTCAGTCTCAATTGCTGACTCAGTGTGTCCCAGGGGCAGGGCCAGCACGGCAGGCCCGGGCATCAAACCCTCGGCCCTTGTGCCTGCTTGTAAGCACTTCAGTCCACTGAGCTAGTTAGCCAGCCCTTATTTTGTTTTGGTATGCAGAATTTTATTTAAACTTAAGTCTTAAATATAGCTTTGCTATTATAAAAAGTCTTTTTTGTTAGAGAAGTTTTAGGGTTTATTTAAATGCTAAAAATTCATTTGCAAATATTTTGTATCAAGAGAAATCGCTGTCCTCTTGGCAAGTGTGCATATCTGCCAGGAAAAGAAAAGTCAGCCCACCCCGAAGGGCACTGAGGCCCTACAGCAGCCGGGAGGGGAGAGGCGGTCTTTGTCTAGCAAGCTGGTTTGCAGGCATCAGGGAACTTTTAAATTTTTTTCTACTTTAAGAAGTAAAATAGAATTTCATAGTCAAATAAGAGACTAACAGTAGCTGTTATACTATGTATCAGTGTCCTCAAAGTCATTACTCAGAGCACAGGACATGCGCCAGAAGGATGCTCACACACAAGAAACAGATCATGACAGAAACCTGTCTTTTCCATGAATTAAGCTGGTAATATAAATGAAATCAATTAACATATGTGTTGGAATTTGGAATTTGGGAAAGTATTTGAACTTGGCCGTGTTGTTCTCCCTGCTGTAGTCTGTGCTTTGGCTTCTCACATCACAGGGACAGTGCAATCACTGCTGTGCTCTCAAGCGGTAACCATTTCCTCGGAACGCCCCAGAGTATCTTCCTTCACGGCAGAGTAGTGTTCCACCGTATATCAACACGTTTTCCTTACCCAGCCATCCACCAGTGGACATAGGTGCAGCTTCCAAGAGCTGGCTATTATAAACCGTGCCGCTGTAGACATGGTGTGCATGTGTCACCGCACCAAGATGACTGTAAGCTTCTGGGAAGATGCCCACAAGCGGGACAGCTGTGCCCACTGGGGCCTCCATTTTTACTTTCCTGAGGAATCTCCACACTGATTTCCATAGCAGTTGCCATAACTACATTGTTGTGTCTCCACCAAAAGTGCAGTGGCGTTCCTTGAGCCGCACACGCTCAGCCCCACCTGTCGTTCGGAGACTTTTGGATGCTCCCTGTTCTCTCTGGGTGCGGTCATCTCTTGGGGTAGTTTGACTTCCCATTTCTCTGATGGCCAACAATGAGTATCGTTCAATGTGCTGTGGTACCACTCGTGCTCGTGGGAAGTGTCCATTCACTTTGGCTGTTGGTTTGGTGACTGTAGCATTTATGGGCCATCCCAGGAAACCCTGAGCACCTGGTGCCGCTGCAGGGGTCCACCGTACTGCACACCCAAGAGCTGGCACCATCGCCTGGTTTGCGGCTCCCCCAGGTCCTACCTGCGCTGCTGTCACTCGATGCTGAGGACTCCAGGTCAGGGCAGAGCCGGGTCAGTGGGGCACAGCAGGCATCCTGGCAGGCAGCCACTGCTCCAGAGATGGGCTCCTCCCTGCTGTGGCCACAGCCATGGGCGAGTCCCTTCTGCTGCTGAAAGGATCAGTGTCGTCAGTCTCCCCTTGCCTGCCCCCAGTGGTGTTTGTCACACATGACATTCCCATAGGCGTGAAGAGGTGCGTGTGCAACACTGCACGTGGCTTTCATAGAGAGAGCAAATACGCGCGGCTAACGCAGACTGCCAAGCAGGACTCAGGCCCTGCCTGCCCGAGCAGGACTCACTCAGGCCCTGCCTGCCTGAGCAGGACTCAGGCTCTGCCTGCCCGAGCAGGACTCACTCAGGCCCTGCCTGCCCGAGCAGGACTCACTCAGGCCCTGTCTAGCCAAGCAGGACTCACTCAGGCCCTGCCTGCTCAAGCAGGACTCGGGCTCTGCCTACCCACTACCTCCCTTAACTCTTGCAGCTCTTAAATCCAGTAGCTGCCAGTGTCACCAGGGTGTAACCGGGCAGACTGAAGTCCAACAGACCGCCTCTTCAGGCTCAGAGAGTCAGTGACTGGTGAATGCAAGGTACAGAGAGCCAGTTTTCAACCTCGAGAAAGTCCTTGCTGTTACCGACCCAGATAACACTTTCAGGGTGAATTATGTAAAAAGGGGTGGAGTCTGGCCACAACTGACTCCCATTGCCTTTGGTCAGCTTTGGTCAGGCAGCCTGTGCCGTGGCCACAGGCTCATGGGGCTGCTCTGTAAGCTTGGAAACTTTGGTAACTGCTGTGCCTGAGTGAAGCAGCCCCGGCTGCAGCAATGGCAGTGGCCAAAGAGATGAATGCAGAGCTCCCCGGCCTGAGTTATCCCAGAGCCCTGGAGAAGCAAGCCCCGCTGTCTTGGTTTCTGGCTCGCCCAGGAGTGAGCCCTGCGTGGCCTCACCGTGCGCTGCACACCTCCCAGCCCAGCTCACAGGGCCCAGAGCCCCTCCTGAGCCTGACCGGATGTGGGACGGCTCCAGCTTTGGCCTGCGTTGGGGCAGGGGAAAGGGACCAGCAAGCACAAAGGCTAACTTTTCTTTTTCCTTATGTGCCTAAGAGATTTGGCTCCAGCTACACTGGAGCGCTTCAGCTGTTTGTTTTGATTCCCACCGAGAGACTTTCTTGGAGAAGGCACAAAGGGCTTCCAGGGCCTTAAAGAAATTCCTGAAAGTAAACAGCTCAGCTCTTCTCTAAAACTGCTTGGAAAGGTCACCACCACAGGAATAGCGTGCTTACCTGTAAAACCTGAAATGAGGGCTACACACGGAGAGAGGGAGGAAAATTCTGAAAAACACTTTTCTGCAGCAAAATCAAAAGGAGTTTGAGGTTCCGGGCATGAAGGACAGGAGCTGCTCTGATCTCCCCCACCCTCTTGTGCTCAAAATTCAGGGGCTCCCCCTTGTGTTTAGCTACATGCTTGGGACCTTTGGGCTCACGGTTTCTATCTCTCTTCTGCCGAGCTTCTGGTGCTCCCCTGAGCGTTTGGATTAAGAGGAAGAGGTTCCCGGAACTAGAAAGCGATACCCAGCAGACCATAGGTGGCCAGGGACAGCCTGGCCCTGGCCTGGTGAGGTGCTCCATGAGAAAGGGAACCCAAGAGGGGAGGCGGGGAGCTGGGACACTGCCTGGTGAGCCCTCAAGTCCTGGACACCCACCACACACCCAGGACTCGGAGAGACCATCCAGCCTTTCCCAGTCAGCTGCTCAGGGAAGGGAGCAGGCGTCTGAGCAAGGGCGGTTTATTTTCCTTTCATTTTGATCAGCAAAACATTTCAAGCTACTTAACGTTCAGCGCGTGCGTGCGTGCGTGCGTGCGTGCGTGTGTGTGTGTGTGTGAAGTCCTTGGGAAAGCCAGCTTTCCTTATGACTCACTCTTTTCCTTGGTCTCTCCTGCCTCTGCCTCCCCAGACCCTCACAGGTGAGCCACAGCAACCTGGGGTTGCGGGCTTCGCTCCTCAACAAGGGGGCAGGCAGTCTCCCTTTCCAGTGTAAGGTGCGCTCTGTCCCACCTCCAGGGTCCAGCACAGAGAGGCTAGGTGCAGGAGCCTGGGGAGTGCAGCCACGGCCGATGCCTGTGGGTTGTGGCCTGTGCATGGGGCAGGCCAGGGTGTGGCGCAGGGCATGCCTGGGTCCTGAAGCTGCTCACCCTGCCCTATTCTCAGTGTGTCCCTGGATCTTGCCAGGGCTCTGTTTCTTGACACTCAGGCATGTGACTTCTTTTCCCACCCAGCCAGTGCAGTTGCCCAGTGTGGGGGCGTGCGGGAATCCCCACCTCTGTCAGGCACACATCCATGCCAGTCATCCCCACACTTCTAAGCGGCCACGCCCAACTCTTCCGGAAGGGCAGCGACTCCCTAGCGCCGAAGCTCACATCATCGTGGCCTGAGCCTTTGGGAGTCCCCAACAGTGTCATTTAACCCAGCGAGCGTTCCAGGGCCCGCCTCCGCTTGGATCTCTCCAGGCCACGTGCTTGTGCTTCCGTCATCTTGGACGAGTTCGCCCTTGGCTTTTCTGCTGTCGTTGCTCACGCTGTCCATGCTGACGTTCAGCTCCCCCACACGGAAGGGCCCCTCACATGGGCCAGTCTTTGTCCCCTGTCTCATGCTGATTTCACCACGCCCGCGAGTATAAGAATCCTCCAGCCTGCAGGGCCAGCCTCCTTATCCAATTCCTCCCAGCACTGAATCCCTGCCCTCCCAGCCTACAGGACCTCTCCAGCCACATTTTTTTGTTGTTGCTTTTTATTCCTCCAAAGTCCTCCGATTATCCTCAAAGACCCAGGCTTTAGAGGCAGATAGGATTTCAAATCTCAGCATCGTTGTCTGCTGACTAAGGTCCTAGGCAAATAACTCTCCTTACTCCCCTGAGCCTTTATTCTCTCAATTGCAAAGAAAGGAGAAAAAACCCCTTGAAAGGGAAACTTCCGGCCCCTGGAGATCGCATGTCTGGAATCTCCCCGGTGCTCCGTGGCTGAAAACAGCCCTTGGATTTGTGATGGTGCCAAGTAAAAACCTAATGAAGCCACCACTGGGTTCAAGACAAAGTGGGGTAACAGGAAGCTCTTAGTCCAGTGGCTCCAGCCGCTGGGGTGGGGATAGCCAGGTTCCGCACGCTGCACTTTGGACAGCTTCGGTATTCCTTGGGGTAGAGAGGGTGCAGCTAGGCCAGCTGGGAGGCACCCAGGATACAGCTAACCTCAGCGCAGATCTGACGACGGGCTGGCCGCCGACACTGAGCTAACACCGTCTTATCTCGGTAGCCGCTTGGTTCATTGTAGCCAGATGAAGCAAGCACAAATTTGAGCCTGAGTGGAGGGGTGGAGCATGGCCAACCAGAGGCCTGGAGATTTACCCAAAGACTCACGCTGCCAAGAGGCACCGCGAAAACCTGAACGTGGCCTTCCCAGGCCACGAGCCAGGGGACACCCGTGTCTCTCTCCCACCTGGCTTTCCTGGCTGGCTGAAATGTACGAGCCTGGTAGGACTGCGTGGTGCTCAGACTGGCACCAAAGCGCCCTGCATCTGCTGGGTCTGTTTCCAAGCAGAGGAGAGCTCTGCGGTGGGCATTCTCAAGTGGCTCCACTGCAGCATCGGCCCTGCTCCCCACCAAGCACTCCAGCCGACTCCCAAAAAGCTGCCCGCTGCCACCCAGGAGGCTCAGAAGGTAGCGCACCTCCGGAGCAGCGCAGCTGGGCTCTGCACAGTGTGGGTCGAGCTCCTGCCGGAACTGGACTACGGGAGCTCATTCAGCTGGGGCCTTTGAAAACGTAGGTAACCTCCTCGAGCCATGGGGCTGTGGCCTCTTAGCTTTTAAAATGTAGTCATTTCCGTTGGGGAGTGCAGCGGACCGTTCTGCAAATCTAGCACTATTTACCCAAGAACCAATAAAATGCAGAAGAGGGGGAGAGAGCTTCGGAGCCTAGCGGGTTCCTGGTAACAGCCAAGTGCACATGTGGAGGGAAGTCACGTCCGA
The DNA here is from genome assembly GCA_004027025.1 of Myocastor coypus. Taxonomy (NCBI): domain Eukaryota; kingdom Metazoa; phylum Chordata; class Mammalia; order Rodentia; family Myocastoridae; genus Myocastor; species Myocastor coypus. The sequence goes on from PVJA010010860.1 coordinate 9,995, forward strand.
AGGCTCTCCCGGCTCTTGGGACGATTCCAGGACAAGGACGCCCATGAGGACTTTCATCACCAACCCACAGCCACAGAGAAAGCAGCATCAGCCGCAGAGCGGGCTCAGACGCCAAGTCCTCCAGCTGCAGCATCCCCCTGCGCGCGGTCACCCTCAGCCCGCCGGGGAGCCCCTTCCGGGATCCTGTGAAACCCTTTGCCTCCTCTGAGAACGTACTCCAGCCTCCGGGTCAGACACACTCGGATTGGAATCCTGCCGTCGCCATTGCGGGTGGTGCTTTGCGAGGTGCAGTGCTTGACCGTGCCTTAACGTTTCCATCCCTAAAATGGGAAGGTCGTGGTGTGACTCAGAAGGCATTGGCGAGGATTAAATGAGTGAATGCGTTGGAGTGCTTATCTCGCACAGCACTCAGGAACTCAGCGGGGTCCCCGGCCAGGCCAGCTCTGTAGTTTGAAGTAAGCCCCAACCTGCTGGGGATACCAACTATAGTGTCCCTGGGGTTCTCTGGCTGTGGCTTTGAGGGCTGCTCACAGTGGCCCTTCTCATAGTTCTATGAGAACAGGCATTAATGTATGCAGAGCATGTATGCCTGACACAACAGCATCCAAGACACACCCCAGCGGAGCAGTGATCTCAGCACATAGCACACAAGGTCTGCCTGTCACTCAGGCCCCACACACCAGGAGGGGAGCTGCGCATTCCCTACAGGACTCCTCCAAGTTGCCTGCTGCACCAGTCTCTTTGGTATTGAGAGGCAGCCGAATCAGTTGCCCAACTGAAGCAACCAGCTGCTCAGATAAATTCTAAAAGAGAGGCTGAGTAAGAAAACAGAACTGATTGCATGACTTGTGTCAATAGAGGGAGGATGTGTGTGCATGCGTGTGTGTGTGTGTGTGTGTGTGTGTGTGTCACTGGAGACTGAATCCTCAGAGCACTGAGCTGCATCCCTACCCCTCTGCATTTTCAGACAGAGACCTCCCTCTCCACTCGATAAGTGCCGAGCTGCTCAGGTTGGCTGGAATCCCTGATGTTCTGGCCTCAGCCCCCTGAGTCGCTAGGCTATACGCGGGCACGACTGAGGCAGCTGGAGGAGTCATACTTCAGAGCTTTGCACTAAGCTCAGTAGTTGCTGGTCAGAGATTCTTCCTGACCTGCATTTGCAAAGTGTCTTTCTGAGCACAGTTCCCTCTACCTGCGTTAGTCGAAATAGCACATGCGTGTTCTTCAGACTCGTTCCCAGTACAGGGACTCAGATTGCTCAGCGCATGTCACCTCGGGAAGGCCACCTCCATATTCCAAGGGCTTTCCCAGTGGAGTCTCTGGTCAGCACCCCCTGGCCAGCTTCCAGGCCTGCACTACCAGAGGTGTGGGCCAGGTCCCCCAGGCTGGCGAGCCTGCCTGTCTGACCCCAGTTAGACCACAGTCTGTCTCCTGTTATCTAATGGGACAAGGACAGTACTGTGACATGGGCCTTGCCCTGTTGCCAACACCTGCATCTGCCCACCTGAAGCAGCCTTGCAGATGTGTGGAAGGTCAGTCAGCCTGGTCACCAGAAGCCAAGACTGACCCAGCCCGGAGCGGCTGACACCCTCAGCTGCTGCTGGCCATGAGCTTCAGGGCCTTCCTGGGTGCCAACCCTCTGGGCCTGCGCTCCACCGGCCTGTGACCTTACTTCTCATTCTCAAGGCCGCAGCCAGCTGGATTTGTGGTAGGACCCTCCTTCCCAGCGGGACGGAGGTGAAGGTCACAGAGCTGGCTTCATTCTGTGCTCAGCTGTCGGTGACCACCAGGAAACGCCCACTCATCCCCTTAGCCAGAGAGCAGGCCAGTGCAGCAGGGTAGCAAGCTTTCCCTCCAGGAGGGTCCCTTCCAATTCCTGTCACACCAGGGCGACTGCCATAGAAGGTTCAAAGCCAAGGCCACTGACCTAGCCCTCCTCTTTTAAATGTTCTTTTTTATTAGTGTGCACCTGCGGCATGCAGCCCCAGCCCTGTGTGGGGCTGGCACGCGGCTGGCATGCCGTCACGCATGCCTTCCCTCCTCCGTCTCCCAGTGCCCTCGTTTTGCAGCAGATCTCCCTCCCTGTTTTCTGTGTCTGGCTTCTATGTGTTTATGCTGCAGGCTTCCTGCGTGAGAGGAGCCACGGGTGTCCACGCCTGTGTGCCCCCACCTGGCTCCGTGGCCTCGAGGTGCACAGCTTTCCTGCAGATGACTCCCGGCAGGGTGCAGGGCCACGTTTCCCTCATCTGCTCCTTCGTGAGTGGACAGCAGCTATAAACGCAGGTGTGCATGGATCGGTCCCTGAAGGACGATGGCTCTGATTCCTTCAGGAAGAAGCCTAGAAAGGGAATGGAATTTCTTTATCCATCTATATACACTGCCATATTAAAAATTCAGACCAAGGGGATGGGAAGATAGCTCAGCAGGGCCTGAGTTCAATCCCCCATCCTAGGAAAAAAAAAAAAAACATGGACCAGCGGTCCTCACTTTCCTATCTAACATGACCAGAACTCCCACTCCCAGCAGACACCCACCTCAGCTGGGGCTGATCCCGACCCTTCCGCAGCTGCCCCGAGACTTCCCAAGGAAGAGGCCACGTCACGTCTTCACCCAGCATATCAGCTTCTGCATCAACTTTTATCTGTCCCTCCCCTCCCCCCCCTTCCTCCCTCCTTCCCCTCTAACAAAATTATATAATTTCTAAAGCCACGTTCAGGCAGATGTGTGTTTACTCTGAGAAGTAAAGATGTTAGCATTTCAGCCGAAGGCCTGGTCCAGCTTGAAGACGCCTAATTGCCTTGCAGCCCAGCTAAGCCCAGCCCGTCTTGTCATCCGGCTAATGGAAGGGGTGACAGAGAGCGAGGAGCCTGGCCGCCCATTCCTCCGCCGCTTTGTACTCGGTTTATTTTGGCCCTGGGCCGCCTGTGTATTTTACACTTCTTTACATTTTGTACAACCCTGTATGACAAATACTTGTCAAACGAAAACTAAACAGATTTATAACCCCTCCGCTTGCAGTGAGCCCAAAGCCCCCTGCCAAAGCTTTATGGCTTCATCTTCTTTCATGGTTTCCCACTCCCCGGGCTCCAGCAGACAGAGCCCGCGTGGGGTCAAGCGGAGGTCATTTCACTTTCATTACTGAAATATAATTTACAATATGCCAGACCTAAACAAGCGTGGCCTGAAGGGTTTGCGTAACGTAAACCATCTGTTCCCCAACAGTACAGCTAGTTTCCTGCCGTCACCTCACCGTCTACCAACTGCTTCTTTAAGGGTCTCTATTATTTTTTAACTAGTTCAGGATTTATGTAAAATTTGAAAATGACCCTATAGTTAAGACTCATTTGTGCCAAGTAACTTGAGCGTTTAAAAAATGAAAATCGCTCTGTAAATGGGTTCCCACCCGAAACCCAGCCACAGCTCATTTTTCCCGGGCATGCCCCTGCCGGCTGCCACACAGGTGTTCAGGGAGAGAGGCTTCTGTGCCACCTGCCACCATCTGCCACCACGGGGGCTTCTCTACCGCCTTCGAAAGCAGACCCCTGAATTTGGCTTTAAGGAGCTTTAAGGGGGAAGGTAGCTGTGCATAGCCCTAGAAACCATCCGCCCTTCTGTCCAGACTGGCGGCGAGCTGTGGAGCTCTGTGGCCCCTGGGTGCTGGTGAGGACCAGGCATGCTGGGGGCAGAGCACCCCTCCTCCATGTCTCAAGGTCACAGGCACACTGGGCACGGCACTCGGTGAGCTTGTGGTACGCTGTGGTGTGGCCCAGGCTGAGCGTGGACACTGTGTGTGCGTCCAGCGAGTGTGCTGACCACCATGCTATACCGGACTCCACCAGAGCAGTGTGGCTGGGACAGATATCACGCCAATGCTGTGGCAGCTGAGACGCACCAGGGAAGGCCTCCATCTGTAAGGTGGCAAAAGGAACCTAAAAGAACCAGCTCGCTCCCCTCGGCAGTGGCAGCGGGGAATGCGGCCAGCTCGGCCGCTCCATCACAGGCAGCCCACCCTGCCCCCTCCCCTCCTCTAGGCCTGCAGCTCCTATCTGCTCCTCCGCATCTGCGCCTGCAGCCTCACCTCCGTCTGCTCACCTCCAGCCCCCTGAGGAGCAGCTGCGGCCTGCCAGTCTCGTGAACTCCGAGGGTTCCGCACTAATCCTCTTTCACTCTGTAAGGTTTTAAGAAATAACAGCAACTGAGAACTATAGGAGGACAGACGGGCTAACGAGAAGACACTTCCACGCAACCTTTCAAAGCACAGGGAATTATCTAAAGCTCTAGAGCTACTGAAGGCTGAAAACGTAAATCATTTGCACTTACTTCACTTTCTTGACTACATTCCTCCCAGGGATAAGAAAAACGATTTCAAGAGCTCTGGGGGAGCAGACATTACATTTATACAGTGTTGTATTTATTCTCTACTGCAACTGGGTGAGGCAGCTACTATGGCATTGTGTAGCTATGGGCACAGGCAGAGAAAGCCACCCACAGTTGGTCGCTACTACCCAGGACCTGTGGCCAAGTGTGGTTACGTGGGTGAAGGGTGGCTGGGTGCCTGGTGCAGGGTTCTGCAGGGCGTGATCTATGACTTAGAGGAAGCAGCAGTCCAGAACACAAACCAGACTTCATGGGCTCGAAGCCCCCTGGGTGTGAATGCCATGGGTTAGAGGAGTCGGGAAGAGGAGGGCATTGGCTCTAGCTCCCAGGAAATCAGTCTAATATCACATGACTTTATTTCCTAATTCTCATTTTCCCCAAAGAAATTTTACTGCCAGTCTCTTACACTCTGTTATCAGAAACCTAGGGGTTGTGCTTAAGGAACACCCACCATCCTATCACAGGGATTACCAGTCAGTCAGGCTCACTGGTGCCATTAGCAAACATTGTCACTGAAATCCCCTGTGCTCACTTCCTGGCCACTAGGACAAAATACCCAACACTGACAACTTCAAAGAGGAGAGGTTTATTCTGCATCCAGTCTCAGTCGGCCAGCTCCATGGCAGGGCGGCAGGGTGGCAGGGCGGAGGGGCCTGGTGGAGAGAACACTGGACCACATGGTGGCCAGGAAGCAGCGGAAGATAGGGGAGCAGCAGAGGAGCCTTCCCAGGACTGCCCCACAGTGACCCACCCCTCTAGCCTGGCCCCGCCAGGGGGAGTCAGCTGCCAGCCCCTATGCCCACCACCCTGCGCAGGTCCCACCTCAAGGGTACGATGGCTTGGGGGTACCTCTGGATGTGACTAGAACAGTCCCCATCTTCGTGGGAAGGCCACCTTGCCACAGAAGTAACCATCAACGCTGCAAGAGAGCCGGGCAAGTCTGTAGTGGTTGATCACCTATCTCATCACCCACCTTCCTGTGCAGACCTAGGCCCCAGGCAGAGCCCAGAATCTGAACACTGCCTCAATATGCAGGGAACCCCAGGTCCCATTCCTGGCGAGAAGGGAGAAGCAGGTCCAGGGCCTGTAAGCAAAGGAAAACTAGTGAATACACCTATAGTTGCTGAAAAATCTTCTTAGTCAGGTGAGAAGATGGACCCTTTGTTTTTAAATTTAATTATTCAAGGTTTTTTTAGTTGATAGCTCATTTCCCTGGTTCATAATTTTTTTTTTTTTTTGGTTCATAAATTTTGAAGTATAAAAAAAGCATGATGTGAAAATCCCATACTCATCTTAGGGGCTGGGGAGATAGTTCCATGGCACAAGTATCTGCCTAGCAAATGCGAGGTCGTGAGTTTGAACCCCAGTCCCACAAAAGAAAGAAAGAATACCATACTCAGTAACCACTGCCTCCTTCCTCCCACACACCCTCTCCTTGCTCCTCATGCAAAGAAATATAAAAATACTGTCATCCGTCTCCTTCTTCAGCCTGGTGGCACCTGGCACTCCACCGTTGCTTCTTACCTTTAACTGAGCAATAGCGCTGAAGAGTCTCCACGGCAACACACTTTTCACGAGTAAGTGAAGCGGTATTCCTGGCTCCACCACAATTTATTTAATCAGTCTCCTCTGGGGCACATTTAGGTTATTTCTAATCTTTTGCTATTACAAACCAAACTATAATGAACGGTAAGATTTACTTTGCTGAAAATTTAAAGCATCACATCACCATTAGTTTCAGCCCGAGCTTTTGATCTATTTACAGAACCTTTTCCGGTGCCCCCCCCCTTTTCAAAGGCCGATGTCTTGACTCAGGGAACGTAATAACCCGCCATTTCCCCTCCTTTCCTCCAGAGCAAGGCAAAAGAGCTGCCGCTGTCTGCCGTGCGCTTCATGGAGGAGCTGGGTGAGTGCTCTCTTGGGAAGATCTACAAGGGCCACCTGTACCTGCCGGGCATGGACCACGCTCAGCTGGTGGCCATCAAGACCCTGAAGGACTGTAACAACCCGCAGCAGTGGGCGGAGTTCCAGCAGGAGGCCTCGCTGCTGGCGGAGCTGCACCACCCGAACATCGTGTGCCTGCTGGGCGCTGTCACGCAGGAGCAGCCCGTGTGCATGCTCTTCGAGTACACGAACCAGGGCGACCTGCACGAGTTCCTCATCATGCGGTCCCCGCACTCGGACGTGGGCTGCAGCAGCGATGAGGACGGGACCGTGAAGTCCAGCCTGGACCACGGGGACTTCCTGCACATCGCCATCCAGATCGCCGCGGGCATGGAGTACCTGGCCAGCCACTTCTTCGTGCACAAGGACCTGGCCGCTCGCAACATCCTCATCGGGGAGCAGCTGCACGTGAAGATCTCAGACCTTGGGCTCTCCAGGGAGGTCTACTCCGCGGATTACTACCGGCTGCAGAGTAAGTCTCTGCTGCCCATCCGCTGGATGCCCCCCGAGGCCATCATGTACGGCAAATTCTCTTCTGATTCCGATATCTGGTCCTTCGGGGTTGTCCTGTGGGAGATCTTCAGCTTCGGCCTGCAGCCCTACTACGGGTTCAGCAACCAGGAAGTGATCGAGATGGTGCGCAAAGGGCAGCTCCTGCCATGCTCGGAGGACTGCCCGCCGCGGATGTACAGCCTCATGACCGAGTGCTGGAACGAGATCCCCTCCCGGAGACCGAGGTTCAAAGACATCCACGTCCGCCTCCGGGCCTGGGAGGGGCTGTCCAGCCACACCAGCTCCACCACGCCCTCAGGGGGAAACGCCACGACACAGACCACCTCCCTCAGTGCCAGCCCTGTGAGCAATCTCAGCAACCCCCGGTTTCCGAATTACATGTTCCCCGGCCAGGGCATCCCACAGAGCCAGATCACGGGCTTCCTCGGCCCTCCAATACCTCAGAACCAGCACTTCATCCCCATCAACGGGTACCCGATACCTCCCGGCTATGCAGCCTTCCCAGCTGCCCACTACCAGCCCGCAGCCCCCCCCAGGGTGATCCAGCACTGCCCCCCTCCCAAGAGCCGGTCGCCCAGCAGCGCCAGCGGCTCGACCAGCACTGGCCACGTGACCAGCCTGCCCTCCTCGGGGTCCAATCAGGAAGCCAACATCCCCCTGCTTCCGCACATGTCCATCCCCACGCATCCCGGCGGGATGGGCATCACGGTTTTTGGCAACAAATCTCAGAAACCCTACAAAATAGACTCGAAGCAGCCATCTCTGCTGGGAGACACTAGCATTCACGGGCACAGCGAGTCTGTGATTTCTGCGGAGCTGTAAGGCTACGGCTCTTGGCGACGGGGCGCGCAGAACGGGCTAGGAAGCCGCAGGAGAGATCTATTTTCAAATATTTTTATTTAGGTTCTCATTTAGCAGACATTGCAACAAGTATCTTCTGTGAAGCCTTAGCTGTGTCGTCATACAGAGCAGGACAGACACTAGCCAGGAACACAGCACGTGGGATCAGCGTCCCCGGGATGGGCGATGTGGCAGGGGGCTGGGACGGGCGGTTTCAACCTCAGACCAGCAAAGAGGACAGAACCTCGGACCGAGCAGCGAACCACGCGGGCAGGCCAGCAGTGCTGCGCGTGGGCGCCTTGCCTTGCCCGCCCCCTCCACGCAATGTACAGACTGTGGCACTGTCTTCCTGCTGTTCCTTCTTTAGGACAAACGTTCGTGAGTGACACTGATCCGTGTAGACTCTGTGCGTTGGACAGAAGCCAAGTTCAGGCGCAGTGAGGAAACGGAAGACCAAGTTTGGCATCGGGGGATGGAGGTGAGCCACGGCCCCAGGGTCCCAGCCTCAAGCCTCCTCCTGGGGCCCGGCAGCCTGTGCCTCTTTGGAGAGCCCCTCTTCTCATCTGGAAGGCTTTCCCACACTGCCCCTTGTCTCTACTCGTTTACAAAAGTCCTTGAATGACAAGGGTCTAGGACACATACACAGCAGGCGGAGGTGTCGAAATTGACCACTGACTGTTCACATTGCCGAGTTGCTCATGGGGCGACAAAGGGGCAGTCAGGAAAATGGTACCCTGCCTTACCAGGCACCCCAAGACGGGAGTGAGGGTCCATGTGAGGCAGCTCCACGGTGCTCCCCCCGGCAACAGTACTAGTAGCTAGCGGTGTGGCGGCAGATACGGTGTGCAGCCGCAGCAACCAGTGTGTGCGGTGTCAGGTGGTACCGTGCCCATCCCAACAGCAGGAGCCCAGCAAGGGCACCAGTAGCCAGCAACGGTCTCCTGCTTTTTTAATTCTGTGCTAGAAATGTTCACAGATTTTACTCCAGCCCCAAGAATCATCACGATTTCCACGTAGTTAGTTGGAATCCAAAGACAGCATACCCGAGTCTGTAGAACAATACAATATTTCTACCAAGCAATAGCTGGATTCTTAAAGGCTAGCAAGAACTGAATTCTTGAATTCTTAAAGCCAGTAAACAAACAATATGACCCTTTTCACCTTCTTATGTGCCTCTCCTGACATCTACCTACCACCATCCTTGGCCAAAGTTAGAATTCTTATGGGTTTCAAGTTCTATATAGAAAGGAACTTTATATTTGATTTTTCTCTTTAAAAAAGAATAACTCCTTTATTCTAAGAACAGTGTCTCCTGGTCTCCTTTTTATTTTAAAGCTGTAAGAGACAGGATGATAAGTACTTCCTGGGTATGTCCTGTGAGCAGGGTACAAGGAATTGGAAACGTCTCCAGTTCCCATGTTTTACAAATACAGCTAACACCAGAAGGTCAGGCAATCTGTCTGTTCACCAAAACCTGGCGCAGCCTTCCCAAGTCCCAGTCCACACAGCAAACATGAAGCCACGGCGCTGCGAGCTCAGGAGAATCGCTGCCCGTGGCCTGACCAGGTGGTAAACTCAAGATTCTTGTGGCGGTGCGGAAAAGCTGATCAAGGCTCAGATGCTGTATTTCTTAACTTTAGGTAAAGGAGAGTATTTGAATCCTGTCGTTGCTATGCAGCTGCTTAATGATGAAGCTTCGAACCACGGCTTTGTTTATCATATGACAATCAATTGTTTTCCAAGAATATTTATTGTTTTAATTAAATGCAACTTCAGTGAATCTGAGTTTTTTTTTTAAGGACTCCCTTAAAGGGAAATTAACATTCCGTGAGCCAGTAAAATACTTCTCTGGAAAAACATTCTCTTGGTTAAAAAATGAATTCAAGTTAGTTTTTTATAAAGAAATATAGCATTTATTTTTAAACAGTACGTAATAGCTGAGGTCATTGAGGTAAGCAAGCTAAATTTCAGAACCACTTGTAATAATGTATTTCCTAACACACTGTGATACTGCAGGACACAGTCCCTTTCTATTAAATAATATTTTTTTCACAGTCTGAAAAAATATCTTTTGCCTTGTTGACAATGTTTTGTAAGATGACTTTATTTTTCAGATTTTTTTCTTTGCACAAAACTATGTTTATGATTTGTATCACAGAAGTGAAAATATATCTCTGCATTTTTATATCTGGTCTGTTTCGTTTGTCTTTAATTCGGTATAGATTTCCAAGTGTATCACGGTGGTCACTGGCCCCGCCCCCTGGCCGCTTCGTGCTGTTGTCTTCACTGCATGTTTACTATAAAAATAGTATTTCCTGAATATTGCTCTCAAGTATTTGGGAATTTTAATACTATTTCTCCTAATGGCTAATGTGCTATAGAAGGAGTAATTGCAATTTCCATTCTGTCTTCATTGAATTGGGTTTTTTTTTTGTTTGTTTTTTTTTTTTCAGGAGGCTTTAGAAACATGCTTGGGAGGCTCAGGGTGCAGGTGGGTGGTACAGTGCTTGCTATCATGGAGGAAGCCCTGGGCCTGAGCCTCAGCGCTTAGAAAATAAAATAGCATTCTTCTGCCGGTGACCACGTAGAGAAGGAAGAATCCCAATGGTTTCAGGATCCTATCTGCCTATATGTGGCAAGCTTGGAAAATTTAAAATCAGCATCATATATTGAGTGATTGCAACCAACAGGACGGAAGAAACCAGAAAGGAGAAGAGAGCTGCCTTCTTATCCACCCTGAGATTTGTAGGTGAACTCGCGTTTCAAAACGCCAAAGAAGAAAGACCTAAACAGCTTGGGTCCCAACCGTACCAATAAAATAAAAGAAACGCGGCTGCTCCATCGCCACAGCCCACCCTTGCCGCCCTCCTTACCCAGAAGAGCTTTCGGCCTGGAGATCAATGTGCACCATTAGGGAAAGGAGAACCCTAGGGAAGTTCCAAGAACCGCCCTTTCCGGGTCACACAGACAGGAGTGCGATAGGGTCTCCAGCGCCTGCCATCCACTCCAGAGAACTCAACCATTTACCGTGGCAACCAAACACGTGGGGCTAGCGCTGTCCTCTCCCCTGAGCCACCCCAACCACCGCCACTCTTGTGCCTCGGGCCCCCCAGCCATCTCCCGTCCCCTCCCCCGTCGCCCCCTTTTCCTAAATCACTTGCATCTCCAAGCTGCGGCCACCACCCTGCTGTAGGTACTAAATAATTCTGTTACCCGTCCACCTTCAAAGATGAGGCTTATCCCAGGACTTCTCCAAGGGGCTTCTGCGGCAGCCGAGGAGCTTGCCAGAAACCCAGCCCAGCTCCGCCTCCAAGCAGGAACTCAAAGGGTCCGACCCAGAGAGCTGTGTCTCAGCAGCCTTGCCGGCGATTCTCAGGAAACACAGGACCTATCTGTTGTGACTGACACCTAAGATGTCCCCAGGCTCTGGTGCCCGGAGGTGGAACTCTAGGAAGGCGGCTGGATCCTGAGGGTGCCGCATGCGTCAGAGCACCCCTACATGGACGGCTCCCTAGCCAAGGCGGGGCCAGCTGAGGGGAAGTGGGTCCCTCAGTGGGTGCCCTTAGCAGTGGCTCTGGTCGCCCTGGCTCTTCCCTCTCTCTGTTTCCTGGCTGCCTTGGGGAGCAGCTGTCCTACCTCTAGTGACCGTTCCGCCTTGGTGCACCAGACCATGGACTGCACCTTCCATGTCCTAGGGCAACAAGTAGACCTCACCTTTCAATTGCAGGTGCCAGGTATTTTGTCCTTGCAACAGAAAAATGAATAAGAACCTGCCGTGGGCCCGGCAAGATGGCTCAGTGGTCTAAAGCGCCTGCAGGTGACTGCAGGGACCGCAGTTAGATCCCCAGCACCACATGAGGGCAGGCTGAGCCGGCCATAAAAATAAATAAACAAACAAACAAAGGTTCTGAAACAAGAAAAAAATAAAATAAAATAAAAAATTCTTAAAAAAAAAAAAAAAAAAAAGAACCTGCCTTAAAGGCACAGGGCAGAGGTAGGCAGTCACTAGGTCCTTACGTGTTAGACACTGGCGCTGAAAATCAACCACATGTGACGTTGGTTATACTTTTCTTTAGTTGTCCACTTGGGTAGAAAACAAACAGCATGGGCTGCAGGCACAGAACCCCTACGCCTGCCGGCTTCAGACCCACACTCTTGGACGCTGCAGGAAAGCTTTGTCCTCTGTAGGAACAAGCTCGATGCAGCAGTGTTTGCTTGCTTGTCTGTTCTCTGAGACAAGGTCTCAATTTGTCATCCAGGCCGGCCTTGAGGTCAGGTCCTCCTGCCCCAGCTTCCCAGGTCTAGGGTGACAGCTGTGAGTGCCACAAGCAGCGTGGCTTCCTTAGTGTCCCTTTTGGACTACCAATGAGCAAAGCAGGGAGCATTCCCTCTGCGTCCCCTTTCTGGGTCACCTCCTGGGAGCGTGGCTGGCAGACTGTGTGGAGCAGAGGGCTGCAATCCTCCCTCCAACGCTGCCCTGGGACATCGGGGCGGCTATCCCGGCAGGCAGCCGCAGCCCTCAGTCCCTGGGTGGCCCAGTGCTCCTCCACTGGCCTCTGGCGGGTTCCCAGTTGGCTTCCTGTAAGCTGGGCGAAGCTGAGCCTCCCGAGGGCTGAAGTGGCCTAGGGATGTTTGCTTTGCAGGCTGGGGTCTGACTTCTCGGCCTGTGCTCTCCGCTGGCGCACACACTCTGGGTCGCATCTTCTCATCACTACGATGAAATAAATAAAAAACTTCCCAGCCCTACCCTCCCACACAGCCCTGTGTGCCCAGAGCTCTGCTTCCTGGAACGTAGCCCGTGTTCCTGTACCATGCCTAAGCAGTCCGCCTTCCTTCCCTTTGCCCCCACATACCGGCGGGGTTGAACTCGGTGTGATTCGGTGGCATACATGCGCGTCCTGTGCTCGAGCGCTGAGCTCAGACCCCAGCACAGAATATAATAATAACATTTTTCATCTTTTTTTCCCTGGGATTGAATAACCCAGGGCTTTCTCACTGAGCTATATCCCAAGCCTATTTTATTTTTATTTTGACATAAGATCTCTGTAAGTTGCCCATAGTTGGGCTGGAACTTGTGATCCTCCTGCCTCAGCCTCCCAAAGTGCTGAAGTTAAAAGTATGCACCACCATGCCTGGCTTTAAAAACGTTTTTCACAGGTACCTTTTCCATAAGTGGTATGGGATTTAAATAGTTAATTAATTCTAACGGACAAATGCACCAACACCAATTCTCAAAGCGCATCGTCTGTGTGATCCTTACAATTTCTCAGCAGCCTGAATCCTTCAGAACTGGCCCCAGCATCAAATGAGCATATATAAATACACCTGCAGTGTCTGGTCCATGGGAGTTGCTCAGAAATCGGCCACATTGCTACTCAGTCTCTACACAGACATGCGGTGTCTTCTGAGGCAGTAAGTAGACCACAAGATATTCTGTTTCATTATTCACACCCATGCTTGACAGGCATCAGGTGTCCTGGTGCCCAGGAAGTGGGCAGTAGGGACCAAGCGCTAAGTAGAAGCAGCCTGGGACGCACTCCGAAGGCAGCCGCACACCCGGGCTGCCCCACCCTCCCTCTGAGCCAGCTGCAGCCCCGCAGCCTCTCCATGGTGCATTTCTGGAGTATCTCGGGGTAACCGAGCACCCAGGCGTGTTCAGCCAATGCCGTGCAGTCCCTGAAGGCGCGAGTTTGCACACCTACAGAAGAGAGAGAACCCGATGCTCCTGGAGCATTTCAGTCCAGGGAAGAAGACCCAGGCAGGCAGCCTGCATTCCTCACGCCAGCTGCCCTGGGGTTCCCCGCCCCTAGTGTTCTGAGCACCACTTTCCATACTTGGACCATGAGAATCCAGGCACCTGCCTGCTCCAGAAAAGAAGTCTGGAGCCTGTGAGCAAGAAAACCGCACTGACGGCTTCTTCCTCAGCTCCCGAGACGGTCCGGGGTGCCCAAGAGAGTGCGACAGTCAGGGCCAGTTGGCTTGGGGCTGCCCCAGTGTCAGCGCTGAAATGTCCCTTGTCCTGGGCCCAGCAGGGCTGCAGCATGCCCAGCCAGAGCAGAGACCGGTGGTGATCTGTCAGGTCCAGGGCATCTGTGTCCCATGATGCAAATAGAGCCAGAAACACCGACTAGGTGGCCCTGTGTCTGCGGTCCCTACAGGCAGAGAGCTAATTATTCTGTAATTCACAGCATTCTGAATTGTACGGCAATAGGTCATTTCCATCTTAAATAGAAAAGCCAAGCTTCTTGAGCAGAGGCTTTTATAAGGCTTTTCAACCGAGGTTTTCAAGCAGAAATTTTAGGAATTTGAGTCACCGGACTGTGCTGCCCACCCCTCCCTCCCTGTTGAATCTTTGAAGATGAGCATTCAGCATTTTCGTGACATTTATATTGAGGAAGGAATAGAAGATTATTAAAAGCAGAGAAACTCAATATTGGGACGCACATCAAAAGCTCTCCCAGACAAAGAGGACCACGTGACCTCCCCCCGCGCCCCCCCCCGCAGCATTGCTGGACGCATGCGCACAGCGCTCCGTTCTCTGCTGAGCCATGTAATGCACACCAACATGGGATTCAAAACACTTCTCCCAGCTGGGCTGACAAGGGCGACCCTGCGCCTCCCGTTGCTCTTGAGGACTGGAGTTCAAACCCAAGCCAGGTTAGCACTTCGTGCTGATGCGTGCTCGTGGAGGAGACGAAACGCCCGCCCTCCTTCTGTTTCCATAAAGTAAAAACATCTGCCAGAGTCCTGAGGGAGAGAATACTGCTTCAAAAGGCGGGGAGGGGAGCCTGGTTTTAAATCTGGAGGTGACGCCAGTAACATGGAAAATGTGAAAAGAAAAATGACACTGTCCCTTGCTCTGCTCACCTGGGATGCTGAAGACTTGCATGTGAGCCCTAGTTTGGTGTTTAGTTTTAAAGATTCAGCACCCACAATGATTCCCACCCCATCTTCAGTCGGCCGTCACTGTGTTACAGCAGGCTAAACCTACTCCTTTCCACACACAACCTCTCTTGCTAAGTAGCTCTGCACTCTGGGTAAGAAGGTGCACTAGTGATCTACTACTGCGTGACAAATACAGGCTGGATATCCGTAATCCGAAAATCTGAAATCCAAAGTGCTGCCAAATCTGAACCGTCTTGAATACTATCTTACTAATTTCTCATCGCTGAGATGAAATACCCAACACCAAAGGAAAAGGCTTACTGAGCTCACAATCTGCAGGTTTCAGTGCGCAATCAGCTGGCGCCAGGGCAGGGTGGTGCCACCCAGGGGCAGCAGTTCAAGGTGGCAGAAGACCTCAAAGTAACAGCGAAGGAGTGAGGGCGCAGGGGGAGCCAGACGCCCGCCTCCTTGCTGATCCTTCACACCTGCTGTCCACCGCCGCCCCCGTCCAGTACCCTCCTCCTGCACAGCTCAGGGTGTTACCAAGTCGGGCCCTGGCTCTCCACTGAGTCACTTAGTCCAACTTTTAAACTTCTCTAGGTAATACAGCGAGTCAACCATTACGGGAACCAACCTGAAGCTCGGGCAGTCTCACATTTTGAAGGTCTTGGGTTTTCAGAATTTTCGGTCAGGGATGCTGGACCCGCTAAGCCTATGTAGATATTCCAGACTCCAGAAACACACCCAAATGCTGAAGCATCTCTAGTCCTGAGCATTTCAGACGAGGGACTTTCCCCAGTACCACCAATGTAGGGTCTTTAGGCAGTACCCAGGCTGAGCCTCCTCGTCCTGTCACTGGGCCAAGGCATGGCTTGACTGAATTCTCTGTTAGATCCGCTTCCCAGCTCCTGCGCTTGTGATAGAGCCCGGGTCCTAGTGTCTGTTCATGTCAAGTAAGACAGGTGCTCAGTACGTACTGGTGAAGGGATTGCGTTTACTGAACGGATTGCTTTCCGTTTCCATGAGTATAACACAGAGCCTGCCACGAAGGGGGCGCCAGGCTGTCGCGTCGCGGCACAGCGGGCGCAGGGCCTCTGAGCCTGTCGCGATTTGTCAGAGACAAAGGCAAAGAGAGAAACACTGTCCAGGAGCCAAGGGGGGCCTAGGGGTCACAGAGGGCCTGACTTCGCCCAGGGTGGCCTGCAGGGTTGCAGGCGCGCAGGGTGAGTGCAGAAAGGGAGCCGAGGGGAGGCCCTTAAGGACCCCGCGAAAAAGAGCAGCAGAATGCTGCTCCAGAAGTGCGCAGCTGAAGCAACCAAGTCCCGGAGCTTCCCGGCCGGAACTGACCTCATTGCCTTTCAAAGAGAAGCTCATTGCCAATTGGCTGCAGCGATGCCCAAAGGCCCGCCTCTGTCACTGATTGGATACAAGGCTGCTAAGGTTCCGTCCCCTTCATACTGTTTTCATAGCCTTGTTGCTTGGCAACCGATTGGCGTCTTCCAGAGGTGCGCGCACACCCGGGAAGCAAAAAGGACAGCTTGCTAGCCGGGCTTGCAGCTTGCACGTCTCCCTCCCTTTTCACGCGAGACCGCATGCAGAGATGAGCAGGACCTCAGTTTCCCCTCCGGAAGTCCTTGGGTAGAAGGATCAGAGAAGGAAAGCGCAGTCGCCATGCTATTTCAAGCTTAGAAGCTGCTCATTCTGGGAGCGCACCGGCGGCCTTCCAGAAAACAGGCACTTTCTGTCAGTTCTCTTTGTGTGTGGGAGGGGGGCCCCAATCCCCAGATAAGTGGCTTCCCCCAGATGAGTGGCTCACGGTAACCCTGAGTAACGGGACGGGTGAGACCCCGGCTGCTGGCCATGTACAGCCGAGCTCGTGCTTTGCTCCAAAGAGACTTCAGAGAGCTGACGAAGACAGGTCATGAGGTGAGTCCTGTGGTAGAGGTCTCACTGGATTATGCTTTTAAGAGGCATGGTCTGCATTGATTATATAAAGGGATTTAATTAAGCCTAATTTGCCATGGTAGTATTATGAAACAAATGTATTTCATAATAACTATTACTGTCCCTTAGCAATAGACACGGCAGGAAGCGTAGAGTACCTGGTGCTGAGTAGCACACAGCTACAGTCGATGCGGGAGGGTGCCGGTGAGTTCTGTACTATAACAGAGCAGCGCTGCACTTTACCTGCCTGAGGCCTGGGGCTCCGAAGAGCTTGGGCCCCGACTCCACCGGTGGCTTCTGAATCCAGAGCTGTGCTCCTGATTCCCGTGTTCTGCTGCTTATCACCCTGTGCATTTCCAAGGGCAGTTGCTGGTGTGTGGGGGTGCTGACTGACGGAGAGGAAAAGAATGGATGAGAGGGACCAGAAACAAAGCCCTCCACAGATGGAAGGCGGGTGGGCGCTGTCCTCATCCCGCTGTGGATGCCCTAACAGAGTAGCAGGGAGAGACCCTCGCTACAGAGGTCAGCAGCAATCAGGCGTTGGCCAAGAAGCATCAGAGGGCTGGGCCTGACCTCTGATATGCTTCTTTGGTTCCGCAATTCGCTGGTGAAAGAGAATTCTATGAAGGGTCCGGTAGGCGTAGCTAAGAGAAATGAGCTGCTCACATGGGCAAGCCCTCAGTGTCCTTAATAACTATGGGCTTAGATGGAGATATTGATTGAGTAGTTCACTATAGTTAATTAAATAATTCTTGTCTTTCCCTCACAACACTTTTTCAATGGAAAAAAGGATTTTTATGTGCAAATCTAATTTTAGATTTGTTTCATAAAGAGAAAGTTTCTAGGTGGACATGGCAGGGTACATGTAAAATCCCAGCCTTCTGGGAGGCAGAGGCAGGAGGATCACAGGTTTGATCCTAGCCTGGGCAGCTGAGTGACTTAGGACTTAACCTCAACATTTGAAAGTGGGGCACTGAGGATGTAGCTCAGTCAGAAGACTCTGCATTCAATCCCTAGTATTTCAAAAGAAAAATGAAAGAGAGAGAGAGAGAGGTTGCCCATGGCTGTGTCCAGCCGCCCCCCAGGTCTCATGCTGTCACAGGTGGGCTATTTCAGAGGTGGCTGGATCCAGGGTGTGCGACTGAGGCCCAGTGTGATGCTAGGATGAAGAGTAGGAGTGCTGTGTGCCCACCTGTAAACAGTATGAGGGACAGGGAGAGGCTTGCTGCTCCTTGGGTAGAGTGTCACTTGTCCCTTGCCACTCGCTGTCTCCCCTGGGCCGTGCACTGCCTCTGCTCTGCATGCCCCTCTGCTCCACAGCCCCGCCTCCGAGCCAGCTGACTGAACTGGGCCTCTGCAGACTGTGAGCCAAGTAAACCTCTC
Source organism: Myocastor coypus (assembly GCA_004027025.1). Lineage (NCBI taxonomy): Eukaryota > Metazoa > Chordata > Mammalia > Rodentia > Myocastoridae > Myocastor > Myocastor coypus. The sequence continues at coordinate 27,881 of PVJA010010860.1, forward strand.
ATCCTTGAACTGTGAGACTGGAGTGTTTTGCCTGAGCAATGAGTGAAGTAAGGCAGAAAGAAAAATAAAGCATTCTGGGCTGGAGGGAGATAGCTCAGTGGAATAAGTGCTTGCCTGGAAAGCGCAGGCCCTGAGTGTTCGATCCCTGGTATTACCTAAATAAATAAATAAATAAATAAATAAATAAATAGCATCCCTACTCTGCGTAGCATCCTAACAGTCCCCTACGGCTCCGAGGAAGCTTCTGCCTTCCAGCCATTTCTTAATTTCAGTCTTCGCTTGGCCACTGAGAGTCACACAGACACCGTGTGGTCATCCCCTTCATGACCCTTTCATATCACTTGTTACTTTAAGTCCCCCACTGAGTGTGGATTGAACTTAGCTTCTGTGCAGTAAGGGCGATAAGTACCTATCCTCGAGGGAAGACACTTAGGTTTCTGAGGTCGGCGTAACCTGGCGGCTGATTTGCAAGACCACAGTCTTGTGTCTAATCTTGCTTTCCCTCTGAAGGGCATCGCTGCTTTTCCCCTAAGTGAGGACATGATGCAGTGGAACGCTAACATCCAGGGTCTGCAGAACTCACCGTGGCAGGGTCTGTATTTTCCAAATCAACCCATCTTCTAGATAGTGCCTACCATTAACAGCCTGCTTTCTTGGGCCGGCGAGATGGCTCAGCAGTCTAAAGCACCTGCTTAGGCAAGCTTAGGCAACTGCAGGGATTTTGGTTAGATCCAGGCACCACATGCTGTGTCAGCCCCACCCCCAGGGCAGGTTGAGTCGGCCATAATAAAAATAAATAAATAAATAAATAAATAAATAAATAGCCTGCTTTCTTGGCATGGAAAGGTATGTTGCATCAGGCACTTTTCTAGAATGCTTTCTATTAAGGTCATGTGATATCAGGCCTTGGAATTCTAAGAGGATTCAGAACTTCATTGCATTGTGGGACTTTTGTTTGTTTCAGAACTTTTATTTGTTTGTTTGTTTTTATGGCCGGCTCAGCTTGCCCTGAGAGCAGGGCTGGCGCAGCATGTGGTGCTGGGGATCGAACCGCGGTCCTTGCAGCCGCCCAAGCTTTCCCAAGCAGGCGCTTTAGACCACTGAGCCGTCCTGCCGGGCCCCTGTGGGACTTTTCTTGCCTTTTTGTCAGCATGGGTTGAAATTTTTGATTACCGTTTTCCTTCATGCCAAATCTTAATTTTTAAAATGTATTTTCTTTTGGTCTTTTGTTTTTGTTTGCAGTGTTGGGGACCAAAAACCAGGACAAGGGTTCTTACGAATGCTTTTACATTTTTAAGATGCAAACAAAATAAAGCATATGGCCTGCACATGTCTACTCGAGGCCCTCCCCGAAGTCTGAGGGCACCACTGGCTTCCTCTGGGCTTTAAAGGCCCACAGGCCTCTCTCACTTTTCTCTCTACAATCCCCTGCCCCAAATTTCCATAAATCAGAGTGAGCTGCAAGGACCACCTGTGCTTTGTGGAGTGCACTACTGGGCACCGGGCACAGGGGAGGGGCCTGGAGGGGGAGAGAGATTGGCTCACCCGCTCCCCTGACCAGATCACTTTCCAAGGAAGTGGTAGCCAAGAACTTGGGATGGGGGTGGGAAGGAGGGAGGAGAGAGGAGGGGGAAGGGAGGAGGTGTGAGCTGCCACAGGGCCGCTGACCAGGAAGGGGCCACCTGAAGCGTGCTCCAGCAGCCCGGGGCACCCAGGAAGGAACCAGAATAGAGGGGCCCTAACAGGTGAATCATACAGCAGGACATGGCTGTGAGACTTCTTTGTTTCTCTACCACAGGATTAAGCTTTGAACTTGTGATGCATTTTACACCAGACTACAACTCTGTGCCTCCGACCGTGAAATTCATTACCATTCCCTTTCACCCAAATGGTAAGGACTCGTGAGAGTTTGTCCAGGTGGGGCAAACCCTTTAAAGACCGAGTACCAAATTGCAACCCCAGAGCCCACCTAGTTATGGCAAAATGTGGACGCTGCGATTCTGCCCAAGTGCTGAGGTTTTAGTTTAGAAAACAAAAAACAACCCTCAAGGCTGAGGATGTAGCTCAGTGGTAGCTGGAAGCCCTAGGTCTTTAGCACCAAAAACAAAAACCCTCCTGAAAAAGCAACTCTCACTTAAGTTCCTTTGTCTTTAAAAGCAAAGCACGGCAGCATGGGTGTCCCAGGTTCAGCCACTGCCTTGTGCCTTGTGCCTTCCTAGTGCTTAATATTCACACGTCCTTAAAGACTTTTGTACGTGAGAATGCTTGCTGGGGAAGACAAAAAATCAGAAAATCCACAATCACCTTCAATTCTAAAGTCTTCAAGAGCTACTACTTCAAACGTCTTGCCAGACAAATTTCCCTTTCCTGTGTATGTAGATTGTTTTCTATAGAGTTGAGGTATTACAAAGTTTTGAATCTAGCTTATTCATAATTACATAACTTCCCACATTAATTTTTTTAATTGCTTTAAAAGATCACTTAAAATGATTTGGAGCTGGGGAGATAGCTCAGAAGCCTTAGCACCTACCTGGCAAGCACAGGTCCCAAGTTGGATCCCCAGAAACCTAGGTGTACCATGTGGTCCCAAAACCATGAGTGGTAGGGCATGCCTGTAAGCCGAGCGCTCAGAAGGCTGAACCAGGAGGATCAATTCGAGTTCAAGATCAACCTGGGGACTACAAAAGCAAGTGCAAGGCCAGCCCAAAGTGTACAGTAAGACCATCTCAGAAGAAAAAAAGGTTTACTAATAAATGCAATCATTCCTGTATCATTCAGCATTTTTAGTTGGATCTAATTTTTATAGTATAAGAATTATGTACTGGACACATTAACTTTTAGAAAAAAATAAGCTAGATTGTCGTCCAAGATATTCATGAATTGGATTCCTAGAAGATCAAAAAACAAAAATGTGAAATGACAGAAAGAAGACAGTCTAGTAGGATTCGTAGGGCAGGGTAAGTTTTAAAATCCTAGTCAATCACAGCACAAACAGAGGTAAAAGACATTGACTTTTTCAAATAGAAGAAAATGCGTGCTGTGAAACAGGACACGATCTATACCATAAAAAGGACACTCATGAACCGATAAAAAAAGGAATATAAAGCAACAGGAAGATGGAGCAACACTAACAGAAGAAAGAAAACGAGAGATGTTCAAGCTCATTAATAAGAAAAGTGTTGCAAATGAAGAGCTTCTGCTCATTCATCGCTTACCTTTGCAAGATGCTAAAAGAGGATGTCTCGGTTACTCTTTACTCGTTGCTGGGACAAACACCCGACACTCAAAATGAGGGAAGGAAAGGTTTATTTAGCTCACAGTTACTGGAGGCTTCAGTCCATATTTGGCTGGCCCAAGGCTGAGAGGAACAGAGCAGAGAGCATCCAGTTCATGGCGGCGGAACAGCAACAAAATGGTGGCAGAGGCAGCCAACCAATCAGGGCAGCAGAGCAGCAGCAACAGCTAGAGCTCCAGTCTGTCTCTCTGTCTCTCTTTATATTACATTCAGGCTCTCCGCCTTAGGATATCTGCCCCAGACCACACCCATAGTCCCAGCCCTACTCAGACCAATAATCCCATCAGTGTTAAAACACATAATCCCAGGGATCATGGATCAAGTCTCAATCTATAGAAGTCCCTGTCCAGTGACTACATGAGGCATAAACCATAACAGAGCATAACAATTTTTATTTTTTTATTTTTTGTTAATACAATATTTTTTGTTAATACAGCTCAGCCTGCCCTGTGGGTGGGGCTGCCACAGCATGTGGTGCTGGGGATTGGTGATCGAAGTGCAGTCCTTGCAGTTGCCTAAGCTTGCCTAAGCAGGCGCTTTAGACTGCTGAACCATCTTGCTGGCCCTGAGAACAAAGCAATTTTAGTGGGGACGAGGAGACATCATCCTGGACACAATGGCAACCTTTTGGGAAAGCAGCTTGGCAGCTAATTAAATATAAAGTACAGGGCCTAGAGAGATAACTCAGAGGAATAAGCACTGATCTGGCAAGTACAAGGACCTGAGTTCAATCCCGGCCCCAGGTGCACTGTTGTGACCCTGGATGTGATGACAGAGAGAGAGAGAGAGAGAGAGAGAGAGAGAGAGAGATATAAAATACATAGGCCCTCAGATCTCTGTAATACTGTGTTTATGAATTAGTGTTCAGCCATACTAACCTAAGCATATATTATAGTTAAAGACAGTAATTCCCAAAAGCAGTGTTGGAAATATGGCAAATAGAGATACAGTTGTCTCTCGGCACCTGTGAGGAATTTGCTCTGGAGCTGGACACCAACATCCAAAGAGGCCGGGCCTCCTAAACAGAACAGTCCAGCACTGCGCGTGGCCTAAGAGCTCTCTTCCGCCTGTCTCAGACTATCTCCAGCTTCCGCATAACACCAGCGCAGGGCAAATGCGAACTGCCCGGCCGGAGGATGAGCACCGGCCACCGGGAGCCTGTGCATGCTCAGAGCAGCCGCTATCTTTTCTGAATATTTTCAATCTGCCGTCAGCAGAAGCCACAGGTCGCAAACCCGTGGGTGTGGCAGACCCACTGCCCGCTCAGCATCCATGACTTAGGAGATTTTGAGTGGATTGCTCTCCACCGTGCACATTGCCACTAAAGGAATGAAGGGAAATCCGTGGAGGCTGGACTCGCTGGTTGTTTCTGTCTCCCTCGAGTCTTCCGTGCTGGGGTATTGCTGGATGGTCAGATATGCTTTGGATCAATATTTGTGTCTGGAAGTAAGTAGATAATTCAATGTTGGATTTAAAGTACCCTGCGTGACAAGGCGTACAATGTCATCCATAGGGTGCACTGAGACGGCAGTTAAGCCTGGGCATGGTGGCGTGTGCCTACAATCCCAGCACTTGGGAGGTTGAAAACAGGAGGATCACTGCGAGTCTGATCAGTGTAGTGAGACCCTGTACTAAAATGCATTTAAAAAATTAATTTTGTCTTCAGAGGTTTTATAATCATTTTTAAACTTAGAGAACATTTTTTTTTTAAAAAAAGTAGTTGTTTGAATTTTCTTCTGGTTGTTCTATATTTATTTTTCACATTTAACTCTCTCTGTAGTGGATTTCTAAGTAGTGGGCAACTTGTTATACCCCGCTGGATTAAACTAGCATGGTGCTGGGTTTGTGAGGCCCACCCGAGGGTCATTGCCAGCAGCATAAGCAGCAGAACTAGAAGCTTCGAGAGGCCGTGCAGGGCGCTACCTGGACTGTCAGAGCTATCGGAAGCCGCTGGTTTTCCTGGGCTGCTCAGCTGGGGGACATTGTCAGGCTGGCTTTCCTGGCGAACTTGGCTGTTGATGTTAGAGGAGGAGCCCAGGCCTGCACTGCCCCTGAGGACGGCTCACTTTGAGGGGCTCACTTTGAGGGAGCCCTGGTCCTCGCCTTGGGCACTGCTGCCTGGCTCCAGAGGGGAGGATGGTGCACCGCTCAGCCTCAAGGAGAAGCTTGTTGCTTTGGCCTTCCTGATGGGAGCTCGGCTTTCCTTGTCCCTGGAGGAGGTCGGGACCTTCCTGTGCTGAGGACGGCTGTGGCACCTTTGGAGGAGCTCTGGTGCTCACCTGGAGCGTTGCTTCTTGGCTCCAGGGCAGATCCCTCAGCCCGCAGATCCTTGAAGTGGAACCGCGCGCAATACTGCATGGGCTCTAGGCCTCCAGCTGGACTTGTGGGAGGCACTGTTATGGGCTCTAGGATTCAGCTGGCCTCCTGCAGGACGTTAGGATCCAGGCCCTTAGCTGGATTCTTTGGTCTTTAGTGTGTGGACAGATGTCCTGCCCTTCTTGTATATGAATACTTGGGTGATTCCTTATAATCTAATGTTATAAAATGCGCCCTGTATTTTATTATTCCTCTTGCAAAAGCTCCAAGCCACACACTCTACTTGCAAATACTGAATTGGTTAATTAACTGTGCCAGACCATAAGCCAAGCCGTTCCAACTCCTCCTCACAGCCGTGACAGGCCAGAGCTGGAGAAGGATCTGCTGTATCCTCAAATGTGGGCTCCATTTCTGGGTCTGAGGTGTTTATTCTGGCCCCATTTCCACTCAGGGGAAGGCAGTACAGCGAGGCAGAGAGATCGAAGGCAAAACACCTTCAGATTTAGAAACCGCACCTTTCTCCTGGGTTGGCGAACGCTCGGTCACGTGACCCCGTCTTGCTGGAGGGTGGGCAAGGCAAGTCCGGGTGGACGCCCACGGCTCAGCGAGACCGGTGGGGGAGGGGGAGGCCAGGCAGCGCCGCGCTTCTCACTGCAGAGAAAAGGCACAGAAGGGAAAAGACATGAAAACAAATTCTGCTGGATTGTCATTTTCATGTATGTCAATTTTCAATGATAATTTCTTTATATATGTCCATATTATTCTGCCCACTAATGTTACCCCATCGTGTTTTTCCACACAGTCAACCCCGATACTGGTGAGCCCTGTATTGATTTTTTGAACAACTCCGCTAAATGGGACTCGAGGTACACGCTGAGCAGCATCCTCCTCGCCCTGCAGGTAGGAACGGTGCGCCGGCTGCTCTCCGGAACCCTTTTAAGTATCCCAGGTATTCCCGGCACACGGTTAGACTGCACAGTGCATGCTTAGATGCTTTGAGCATTTGCCCAAGCTTCTGTCAGGCGGCGTTTCTCTACAAGGCTACAAAACAGAACTTAAACGATGAAGCCTATTGGTTCAAACTGAAATTGATACTGAGCCCTTCACAGGAGAAAACAGGTACATTCGATACAAGAAGACGCCAGGAGATAGCTCAGTGGTGTAAGCACCTGCCTGATAAGTGCAAGGTTATTTTAAGAGAGGATCTTGTTACATAATCAAGGCTGGCCTTGGACTCACTAGGTGGCCCAGGCTGGTGGTGCGTCCTCCTGCCTCAGCCTTGTCAGGTGCTCTTAGGACTGCAGCGTCCATGTTGGCCAGGGCTCAGCCCTTCACATTGGGGAGACGCCTGTTGTATTAGTTTTTACTCGTCGCTGAGACAAATACCCGACACTCAAGATGAAGGAAGGAAAGGTTTATTTAGCTCACAGTTACTGGAGGTTTCAGTCCATGTTCGGCTAGCCCAAGGCTGAAGGCTGAGAGGAACAGAGCAGAGAGCATCCAGTTCATGGCGGCGGAACAGCAACAAAATGGCGGCAGAGGCAGCCAACCAAACAGGGCAGCAGAGCAGCAGCAACAGCTCAAGTCTGTCTCTCTGCCTCTCTTTATATTACATCCAGGCTCTCCGCCTTAGCCTCTGCCTTAGGCTACGCCTATAATCCCAGAAGTACTTCGACCCATAATCCCAGGGATCACAGATCAAGTCTCAAACTCTAGAAGTCCCTGCCCAATGACTACATGAGGCTTTGGGGGAAACAACTAGACATAAACCATAATACCTGTCTTCCAAATACCACTGTTACCAGGGCCGATGGCCCCAGAAGCATCCCTCTGGCGTGTTGTTCCTGGTTCTCTAAAATCCTTTTTTCAGGGGCTAGGGAAATAGCTCAGTAGAATAAACACTTGCCTGGCAAGCGTGGTGGCCTGAGTCCAACCTTCAGTCCCACAAAAATAAATAAATAAATAAATAAATAAATAAATAAATAAATAAATAAATAAATATCCTCTTTTCTGAGCAGAGGGGAAAGTCAGTCATTTCAGTGGCTTCTGTTTTGTCGCTGAGGTTAGCCTTACTAATAGTCAAGATAGGAAAAAAAAAAAAAAAAGAAAAAAAAAAAAAGACAGGGACCTACTTACTCTTGATAATGTCTGGAGATAAACTATTAAATTTTTTTTTAAAGATTTATTTATTTATTTATTTATTGTTTCACAACTTTTGTTTGTTTATTCACTCATTTTTATGGCCGGCTCAGCCCGTCCTAAGGGCAGGGCTGGCGCAGCATGTGGTGCCCGGGATCGAACCGCGGTCCCTGAAGCCACCCAAGCTTTCCCAAGCAGGCGCTTTAGACCACTGAGCCATTCTGCCGGGCCCTAAATTTTGATTATCTTGACTCCTGCCGGAATAAAGTATTTTAACCTCACTGAATTTTTGCATCTTAGAATTCTCATACAAAGTCTATTTTTCCCATGTCTTACTTCTGAAAATAAGTGAAAGTGACTAATTTTCTGGCTAGTCATTTTAATATATGGAATAAAATGGAACCTTTTAAGTAAAGTCAGGGTCCAGTTGACATTCACCCTATAGATACGTGCTGGGCAGCTGTCCATATTCCAGGAAAGAGATTTGAGCAGAAACCCTGCGGAAGCGAGTGGGCTTGGCGCTCGGGGTCTGGCACGGGTCTCTTCATACTCTCAAGCTGAGAAATGCTCCTGCCTAGTCCACCTGAGCTGAAAGCTGTCCTACAAATAGGAAACTCACAGTTCCCAAGATGCAACAGGTGATAGCCAACCACGATGACCTGGTGACAAGTTTGAATTAGAGAAAAATGGCATAAAAGCAAAATCGGGGCCTTCAGAGCAGATCATTTGATTCCTGCTTGTCCTACTTGACTTTTTCATACCGTTGACTCCTTTTTCTCAGTGCTACAGCTACAAGATGGGGCAGTGGTCAGCCGTGGCTGTCTGCGTGGTGGTCATCTGTGTGACAGTGCAGATGACGTCGACCAGTGTGTGCAAAGTGCCTTGATCTGTGCCTGCCACGAGCAAGGACCTCCAAATCCTGACTGGCTCTGGTTGCATTTACTGCTAGCACTGTGTGTGTGGCAACCGTGGTCACCACACACACCACAGAAAGCCAGCAGGTGACACACAGAGTGTGTTTGTATTTGTCTAAATATTTCAGATATGTGAGTAAGACAGATGCGCCCACTTCATGGATGCTTTTTGCATAATGTTAAAGAAAATCACTGCAACCCTTAAAGAAAACTTTGACCTGTGGCCGTTACCGTGGCCCGATCCCTTCCCTCGGGTCCCTGTTTGCAGTCAGCCTCTGGTTCCCTCCTGGGCTGCAGGATCTAGTCCAGGCGCTGCTGCTTCAGATCGGCGCCCCCTCTGGGCTCGCGGGGCTGCGGTGTGTGCCTCGTGGCCTGGCCCTGGAGCAGCTCCAGGCTTCGCTCGCGTTGCTTCAGCTCAGAGCCCTGTGTGTGCACTCTGTCTGCTGTCTCCTGCTGGGCCGCCAGCTCCAGAGGTCAGGAAACACACCTAGTCACTCTGAGTCCCCAGAGCCTACGTAGGCTGTGTGACAGTGGCACGTGCTAAATAAAGTAAATGGGTGAATTTTTATTTGGTTGCTCTTTTAGTACAAATCTCTGCATCCCTCTATCCATCCGTCCATCTGTCCACCTGTCCACCTGTCTGTCTGTCATCTGTCTGCCTGTATGTCTGTCTACCATCTATCTGTACAAACTATGTGAAACAGGCACTATCTTATGGAGAACTGGACTCAGTTTTAACTTCTGAGACATGCTTGGGTCTGGATCTTAGCTCTAGAAGATATATCTGTATGTTGGCTACCATCAATATCTCAGTGGCACTTTAGGAGTTCTTTGGAACTCACATCTGCCTGGTAGAGTGTTCTGTACCAGAAGATACACCCATGGTCCAGCATGGTAGCTGCCGGTCAGCCCCTGTGGCCACTGAGGCCTGGACATGTGCTAGGACGACTGTGGGCTGAGCTGTGCACTTTGTTTAGACAGTGGACCTCACCACTGGTGGTTAGTGCCTTGCAGGACACACAGCTTGGGTGCAGAGCCCAGTTAGCTGCCACTTACTTTGGAATGACCAGTTATGCATTTCCGCTATCATACTGTGTCTCAAGGAGACAGTACTTGAAAAGCTGTTTATAATATTTTAGTCACTTCCACCAAAATGTCTCAATAATTTCTTTAAAGACCTGCATTTCACACAGAATGCAAGTATGAACATAGCACCAGTCCACAGAAGGAATCCCACATCTGTGGGTCATGATTAGTTAGATTATTATAAATTATATCTACTGGGAAATTGTGAGCAGAAACTACAAATTCTTCTCTCTGTCCTCTGGAGAGCTTTTTGGCATTTCATATTTCTACACGACTGGCTTAAAAGTCAAAACTTTTTATCTTATTATTTTTATTATTTTTAATTATTTTTTTATCTTATTATTTTTAAAAGGTATCTTATTTATACAATTAAGTCCAGATTGGTGTACCAGTTATTAAAGTTATATAGAATTTTAATGAAATTTTCAAAATTATTAAATCCGTGAGCTAGCTTGTGCATACATTGTCCAGCGCAGTCTCAGACACAGTGGCTCGTGAGAGGATGACTGAACAAGCCTTCCGGAAGGAGGCCTGTCTCCCAGCCAGAGAACAAGCCCTTGCGCTTGAAGTTAAGTCATGTCTTCTCCTCACTCGCTTGGGATGGTTTAGCGCAACCTGCGCTGGACCTAAGAAAAGCAATTATAATAACATCCTGAAATTATGGCCAAATGCATCTTCTGAACACGAAAACTCAAGTCACAGCAGATGATCCTGGTCGCTTTGGAAACATCAGAGGTCAGGTGACTGCTTCCCTTAGCGACGTTGCTTCAGTCACGTTGCGCCCCGGTTTCCACTTTACCTGCATCTGCACTTAGGTCTCATAGTAGTCAAACATGCAGTAGTAGTTTTAATGACATTACACAGTTTTCACGTTATAACCTATAATGTCCAAAATACTTGGTTGTTGCAGAAATATTTGCATTTGAGGTAAAACAAATTTGTGATTCCAGATTCAAGTGATGCCTCAGTTCACAAACCCTACTGTTCACAAATAGAAACATTTGACGAAATGTTGCTCCTGTTCATGAACACCACATCGGCAGATGCACAGGACTGCAGCCTCCTTTCCCGGGATCACAGGACAAGTTAGTCTCATGGGCCATGGGGCTACTGTAAATCACGCTCTTGCAGAACCATTTTGCTACCCAGTGAGTGGTCCCTGCTTGGTCCAGGAGCGCAGATCCTGCTGCCGGGGATTTGTCCTTCATTCTTTCTTATTAACACGAGTGGCTTTCGCCTTGGCAGATTCATTCATGCACACAGCACACGCCAATCATTGTTGCCCCATCACCCCCAGTCCTCTTTCCCCCCATTTTTGCATTTTGTGGGTGCAGTGCTTATAATGTGTTTTGCTCACACTCGTCCCCCAGTTTTCCCCTTCCCCTCCCCTCTCGTCCCCACCTTCTTTATTATTATTATTTTTTTTGTGTGTGTATGTGGGACGGGGGATTGAACTCAGGCCCTTAGGCTTGTCAGACAAGCACTTATCCTACTGAGCTATTTCCCCAGCCCCCCCGCCTCCTTTAGCATGGTCTCCCTCTTGTCATCTTTTTAGATGCCACAGAATAGGGGGAACATAAAGAGTTTCCCCAAATCCCATCCTCTGTTCAGTCAAACACTAAGCACCACTGTGAAAGACCAGAAGATGGAATTACGGTCCCTAATCAGCTGACCTTGGGATGGGGAGGTGGCCTGCACTGTGCAGGTGACCTGGGGTGACAAGAGCCCTCCGTGGAAGAGGGTCTCTGGAGGGAGAAGGGAATGCGGATATGAGCTGTCAGAGAGGTCCCAAAGAGGAGGGCACTGAGGCTCTTAGGTGTGGAGCCAGGACTGGAGCTGAGCTCAGCACAGAATGCCATAAGCAGCAAGCCAGCAAAGGAACCAGGACCTTGCTCCAGCAGCCAGGAGCACCCGAATGCAACCAACTACCCTATCCGGGTCTTCCCACGGTCACCCGGTGAGAGCTCCGCCATCTGGCACCTCGGTTCCAACCTTGTTGAAGCTGGAAAAGAAAACTGAATCCAACTGTTGGGGATCTTCTGCCTGCCATCCTGTGAGGTGATATGTCTGTGTTGATTTAAGCTGTGAGGTGCGCGGCCATTAGTACGGCAATAGAAAAATCAGTTCATGCAGCAGTTAATGTCGACGGCAGCCTCAGTACGTCTTTGTTTATTCACGATCTAGGCACTGCGAAGTTAAAATGCTTTATTTCTTAGCTACACAGTGGGAACATTTCACTGTACCCCAATGTTTACTTGTTTTACATATAGTCCAATTTAAATTGATATAATAGGAGGGAATGATGCCAGAAAATGCGTGTCACTTGTTTCAGCCCAAGTATTTGGTCATAACCACACAGTATAAAACCTGAGAGGAGAGATCACGTCCCTTCTCTCTCTCTCCAAGTCTACACATTGTAGACATTTAACAACCATTCACTGAGAATTGCTTTGTCTTTTTGCTACAAGACAGAGTTTACTTGGAGCCCTCAGGCTATGATCTGTGTTTTCTATTTTAGGTTATGCTTTCTAACCCAGGCTTGGAAAACCCAGTGAATCTGGAAGCAGCCCAGATGCTGCGTGAAGACGAGTCCATGTACAAAGCAGTACTTCACAGGCTTTTCCAGAGATCGCTGCAGTGTAAGAAGGGCCTGCTTGTTACTCGGCAGTTATCGCGGATGATTAAACATGCTGAGTAAATTAATCACCTAGCAAATGAGTGTTCTGTGAGGGACTACTGGAATATTTCCTGCACCTACTTTTGATGATGGGTAGCACTAAGACCTCTCTGCCGTAATGTTTTTTCAGCAAATCAGTGCTGTCCTTTAAAAAAAAAAAATGTATTATCTTTTATTACATGAAATAGTGGAATGCTGTCGTTTTTGAAAGGCCACCAAAGATCTTAAGCTCAGAATCTTCAGACGATTTGGCCTATACAAGCATAGGGAGACCCACCTGCCTATTGCAGTGTGCCAGGTGGCAGTAAACACACCCGTCAGGGCTACTTCCTGCTCGCTCTGCAGCTCCCTCAATCTTATTGATTAGGTCTACTTTCCTTTTCTTTCTTTTTAACAAAGCACGCAGCGTTTTCTTCAGGAACATTCCCTCTCCGTGTCCCTTCTCTGAAAAGCAAATGAAACCATCCAGTCTCTCTTCCTTGTTGTCCCCTGGTTTTCTGATACTCTTGGTGTCCTGCCAGTGAGATGGTAAGGTTATGTCTACATCAGGCCAAAATTGGAAAAAAAAAAAAAAAAAAAAAAAAAAAAGATTTTATTAATAAGGCTGCCATCAGACGCCTCCCAGGTTACAGAGCTTAAATGTCCAGTGTCTGAATGCACACGTCCCCAGTCATAACAGATCAGAGACACGTCTGGCTTTGTTCTTTGTTTTGTCTCTGCTTAAACACCTTCTTGGTTTCCTTGGCAACCGCGATGGATGGCCATGGTTGTTGTCGACTCAAAGTCACAGGGATTCTCGTTGGCAATTAGTTCTGTTTTTCTGTTCTCTCTTTTGTGCTTACAACCTCTTCGCCAGGGTGGGGAAGGGGTGAAGGAGTGAGGCCTCTTAACATGGATGGATGAAGGGCTAGCTAGAGCTTCCTTCGCTAGGACAAAAGAAACCGTTGAGAGCCTCCACCAGCTACACCGACAGCATTTGGTGACTCTGAACGCCTGTGTCCCTTCTCCCATGAGTTCTCTCTGCAGTCAGCAGAGCCCGGGGGCTTCCCACAGGTGACAGAGGGACACGGCTCTTCCCGGCAATCAGCACCCGGCAGGCTTGCTTTTAGCCAGCGCCACCTCCCTGACCAGCAGGCCTTGTCCCCCGGTGCCTCTTTTCTCTAAGTTCTCTTGTCCCACATGTATTTGTAAAGAAAGTATTTGAAGAACTACCATCACACTTTGAGACAACACATAACCATTGTGTTGTTCATTGTGTAAAAGAACACACAGCAGCACCCACGTGCTCTCCATAGGTGCTGACTGTAGGCCGGCCGGGCCCACACGCTCGGGCCGGCATGGGAGGCCATGAACAGAAGTCGCGTGAGGGAATAAAGGCCCCTGCATCCAGCCTTGACCTCCTAGCTTCTCACGGTCCCCTCAGTCCCTTCAGGACGTGGCATCACACGCCACCATCTGGCGCCATGCCCTTGTCCAGTGAGGAACCCAGGGATGCCATGGTGAGCAGAGGACGACAGGCAGCCCGGGGCACAGCCAGGGTTTCCGTCTCACCCCAGCCCTACCTCGCTTGCCCTGGCCCCCAAGCTTTATAGGGTGAAAGCCAAGCCACTCCTTCAAGGTCACAGAATTAAAGGTGGAAGCACAGTGTGGGAGCTGCCACGAAAGCTGCGCTTGACTCCATGCACAAGCAACAGAAAATCCCCCTGTGGGGCGTGCGTTCTGTGACTTTACCCTCATCTGGAAAATTAGCATGCCGTTTGGAGCTCTCCTTTTCCTGGGGCTGCAGCAACTGTATTTGTCCCGTAGAAAAATGCACCAGTAAGGCTGTGTTTCAAGTATTTGAAGGTGTTTCCTGTAGAAAGAAGGTGTTGGTCAGTGTCAGCAGAAACTGGCAGTAAACGTCGTCCTTGTAGACTGTGGTCACTGAGGCCAGAGCTGGTGGGCTCGGCCCCCTCCTGTGTCCAAGGTGCCCTGAATATGCTGGCAACTTCTCTCTATCATCGTTTGTCTGGAATTCATTTGACCCCCTCAGCCTACGCTGGGTGCTAAGGAGGCACGCCCTAGGTTCTTCCTGACATCTCTTATGTTTGCCCAACCTGCCCAGTCAGCTAGACTGCTGCTTGGCCTGGGGACAGAAACACACCCAGCGCCCAGGTCACGCCCCGTTGGTGGCCCAGGGGCCTGCTGGTGGCCTGCTGGCCACCTTTCCCTGTGAGCTGGCCCCTGCCGCCCTTCCTTGGAGTGCTCACACACCCAGGCTGCTGGCTCTGCTTGGGGTCAGGGCTTCTGGCAAGCCTTGCATGCACAGTGAGCCCGTCAGCCGGACACCAAGCCGACCTTTCCGGTGAGCAGATGCCACCAGGGGGCTGCATCCCTAACCATCAAGTTCGCTTGGGGTCCGCTAGCCACGCCCCAGGGAGAATCGCCTAGCAATTTGGTTGCTTCCAAGAATGGACAAGGCCAGATCCACAGGTAGCTCAGTCCCTGTCAGTAGGGAATCCCGTCATGGCTGGGACTGATTTAGTCACATGCCCATGGCCAACTGATGTCAAGGGGCATCTTGCTCAGTGCTGGAGCTGCACACCGAGGCCTCTCAAGTGCTCCACCTCACCTCCTGAAGCCCACAGAAGTGAGAGAAGAGGAGATCTGGAAGGTAGCGATGCCAGCAGCCCCTGCCCTGAGGTCCCCGAGGGCCATTTCCTGCTTGTGCACAGGGTCGCTGGAGAGCAGAGACGCCCCTGGGCACCTCAGGCTCCCTAAGAGCTCTGTAATTCCCTTGGTCTTAGGGGTGAAGCATCTCACCCCTAAGTAATCTGGGGGCCCATTTTTACTTCACCCTTATGAGTTGTGAGTTCTGGTCCCTGAACGGCCAAGTAACATTTGTCTTCTGCACACCATGGTTGTTCTTCTGTTTTATAGTCAACAGAAATAGAAATTTAAAAATATTTGGTTGAAGGAAATCCAGGACTATAAAACTAGGAAAGCTGGGTAGCCATAGGCAGCCAGAGGTGATGATTCTGTCTCGTAGCCAAGAACGTTTCTATAACTTTTAAAAAATAAATTGATTAGCAAGTTTCAGTTACTTGTCTAAATAAACTAAAACCCAATAACTAGCAGATGTCTCAGCCCTAAGACCAAGGGGATTACGGAGCTCTTAGGGAGCCTGAGGTGCCGAGGGGCGTCTCTGCTCTCCAGCGACCCAGTGGCCGTGAAAACGCGCTGTTCTACTCCTGCCTCAGCACATGCTGTGGTGGGCACTGGATTCCTTTCCAATTCAAATGCCCAATTAAATCACTATCACTTTTAAATCCTTTTAAAATTAGAGCAGTTTGCAGGGGTGAGGAGAAGCTCAGTGGCATAAGTGCTTGCCTGGCAAGTGCAAGGTCCCGAGTTCAATCCGGGGTACCACTGAAGAAAAAACAAAAAAAAGAAATTTTGAAGAAAAATATATATCCTTGCACTTCCCTCAGAGCAAGGGTATTTCATAGGATTTCAGGGCTCTCCTTTCTTCTTTCTTCTTCTTTCTTTTTTTTTTTTTTTTTTTTTTTTTTTTTTTTTTTTTTTTTTTTTTTTTTTTTTTTTTTTTTTTTTTTTTTTTTTTTTTTTTTTTTTTTTTTTTTTTTTTTTTTTTTTTTTTTTTTTTTTTTTTTTTTTTTTTTTTTTTTTTTTTGTCTTTTTGAGACAGGGTGTCGCTATGCAGTTCAGGCTGGCCTTGAGCTCACTTTTGTAGCCCAGGCTGGTCTCGAACTCGCACCAATCCTCCTGCCTCAGCCTCCCGAGTGCTGGGATTACAGGCGTGAGCCACCACGCCCAGCTATCCTCTTCTTTCTTTGAAGGAGTATATTTTTTGGTTACATTTAAGAGCACCCCTTCTTGGGAAAACGTATATTCTAACATCGGAGGAGAAGCAACCCAATCTGGTGGCTGGGCTCATCGCTAAAGCCTGTGGTGTTAGTAACAGTGTTGAGAACCAAGATGGCAGTGTTGTCAGAGACAGCCCACTCCTCGCAGCACTCCCAAACACTGAGATCCTGAGCTTAGCCAGGAGCTGTCCTTCGAGATCAGGTTCGGCTTGCTGGGGTGACGGACCCCATTTTCTTAACTGTATTTTGGCGCACCCGATAATCCAGTAACTTCCCAGCAAAGTCTCTGAGTTGCTAGTTTTAACAAGAATGTTAAGTGTCCGCTTCAGTCAAAGAAACAGGTGTCCTTAGCCTCCAGGCAACCTGGAGGAGACAGGGCCGTGGGGCAGAGCCTGGAGCAGATCAGAAAGTGCCCCCCTCCCCGGGGCTTGCCAGATGCTCTGTTGCCCAGGTAACAGTTCCTGTCTCTTAGAAACGGCTGGTCACTGTGGTGCACGTTGTATAAACCAGTCCCCAATGGCCAAGCCAGTCGGCCTCTGGGCTTCCTGACTGCTATTGCAAGCCTTAGGCCACCAGAGACCCCAGCCTGCTGCTCTGGAGTAACCCCGATCAGGGTGTGTCAGCGAAATAAAGCTGCCTCCAGCCCTGGGCGGCGTCGTTCCAGGGTCTCTGATTGCTGATGTAGGACGGGACCCCTGTCCCTGAGGGTGGCAGGTGCTGCGGTTTCTGGAGCCACTCGCTTTCCTAAGCTTACGCTCCTCATGTTTCAGAGCCTTCCAGTTTTAGGGGCTAGTCTATGAGCTTCGTCTTACGACAACAAAGCTCTGCCTTGCTGTGCCTGTCACCACCACAGTCCACTGCCATCCTTGTAGCCCTTGGAGCATGGGACTGGTTTTGTCATCAGTGTGCACAAACACGGGCCTAGGCTCACGTTTATTCCTTAGACTATCTGTTGATGAATTTTAGCTTAGGAGTTTTATTAAACAAAGACTACTTAACAGGGAAAAATCACAAAAATAAAGTGATTTTTTAATATTTATTGTTTATAGGCCCGGCAGGATGGCTCAGTGGTCTAAAGTGCCTGCAGGTGGCTGCAGGGACCGCAGTTCAATCCCAGGTACCACATCCTGCGCCAGCCCTGCCCTCAGGGCAGGCTGAGCCGGCCATAAAAATAAATGAATAAACAAATATTTATTGTTTATAAAATAGCATCAAAATTTTCAACATTGGCTGGCTTTTGTTTTTGTTGTATAAAGTCTAGCAAGGAACATCAGAAATAAGTCCCCAGGTTATCCACAGTGAAATACCAGGAGTAGTGTACAAAAAAACTATCTTCAATTCTCACACCTGAGGCGGCTGTGCACCCGACAGCGACGTGTTCTACGCACATGCATGGCTCACACGCACAGCACGCGTCCTCCTCTCCTGGGCTTTTTGTGGACCCACGTAGCACCTCAGAGCTTGTGCTGTTCTTGACATACTGTTACGGTGCCTTGTTAGCAGGACGTAAAAAGCCACAGCAATATGTTGTTATTAAACTCTTAATGTGTCCTGTGCACTTAGACACCAACAGTTTTACACTGGCTGTGTTTGTAAAATGTGTTTACAAAACCTAAAAGATAGCATCAGAAATAAATCTCTATATGACATACAGTGAAAATACCAAAAGAACTAACCATAAGAAGTGTGCCTCAGCTGCCACACCCCAGGCGGTCCTCATGCGTGACAGTGTGTGTTGCGTGCACAGATGTTGTTTCCTGTCCTCTCTCCCAGGACCCAGAGTGACACCCTGTTTTCCTAGTGCTGTGGCGGGGCTCTACAATGCTCCACCTGCCACGCTCCTGCCAGCTCCCCGGCGTGGTGTTCCCATGTGGTTCCCTGGGCAGGCACGGTTTGCTTTCCTCTGCCATAAATGATCTTTCAGGAGCGCCAGTCCCCAGTATAAGAAAGTTTCCCCTTGATGTTTTGCACTTGTTATTTTCTTTATCAAACTTTTCATTTTGCCAAACTATTCTTTTTTTTTTTTTTTTTTTTTTGGCACAAATTTATAGTAGAGAAGTAAGGGGTGGGTCCTCTGGATTCCGGCCTCCTCCCTGAAGGCCTGGCACGGCTAAGATGGACCCAGCTCTGAGGTGGCTCCCTGCTCAGCTGCCAGCGGCCATGGCTCATTTCCTCCCTGGTGGCCCTGATCTCCTTCCCTGGCCCTCTGGTCTTCCCTCGGCTTTCCCCCAGGCCGTGAGACGGCCCCTGCCTGGGGCCTGCGTTTTCTCTGTGCCTTTCCACCCCATCCCTAGGGCAGCTGGTCCCTTCTCTGCCTCCAGTGAGTGTTTTTCACCCAATCAAAGTGGGGCGGCTCTTGCGTCTGCCCCACTTTCCCCCTGGTGTATTCACTCCTGCGCTCTCTGGACCTCATCTCTAGGGGTGCCCTAGCCCCGCCAGCTACGTCGTTGTTCTTCAGGCCTGGAACATTCTGCTCTCCCATTCTCATGGTTTGGATAAGTTTTACTTTGGACATAACCCTTTTTCAGAAATCTGAACACACTAGTTCCTAATGCTGATTTTAAGAAGTAGGGTGGGTCTCAAGTATCCAGCTTTTTGTGTGATTAATTCTTTCCTTCCGGGCATCTTAAAATTGCCTCTGGGTTTGCAGTGATCTCCAGTTCCTCCACAGTGCTTCTGGGTCTCTGTGTTGCTTTCCCAGCACCCGTCATGCTGAAGAGCTGCAAACTAATGCCGCAGGCAGCGCGTCCTCTTCGGCTTCAGGAGTTCCTCGGTGGGGTTTCCTTCTCCCTCCACCTTCCCTGCTGCTCCTCCTCATCTGCAGCTTGCACGTTGGGGCTCCCGACCAGGTCCTCGGGTCTTCTTATTCTGTTGTTCTCCACTGAGCAAGTCACTCCTCTTTGCCATCTGTCTCTTCGGTTCTTGTTGTATATTCAGGGTAGTTTTTAGAGAACTGTGTTTCTGTTTCCTGTTTTGCTCCTTATTTATTTGCTTGCGCTGTTGGCTTCTGAGAGGTTTGCTTGGCTCTGGCGTCCGGTGGCCTCCGTCATTCATAGGATGGACCTGAGGACTTCGCATGAAAGGCCAGCCTTTGGGGGTTGTGCTTCATTGTGAAGTGAGTCCGTGAGAGCCCGAGCTTGTCCTGGTTGAATAAGTCAGTGGAGGGAGAAACAGGACAGGGACATGGACAGGGAGAGATGGTGTGCTGGATAAGGGAAGAGGGCCAAGAAGCTTGCTGTCCACAGGGTTCACTCGACTTATTCTACATTCTGCCCCCAACATACCCCTCCCCCCAGGGTCATCCATCCTGAGTCTGACTCAGTTTCCCTCCCTGTCTGGACACCCTGGCTCCCTGCACCCTTCTCGGGGCTTGGTGCTGCCATGTGTCCCCGAGGGCCACTGGGCTCCAGGGGAGTTTCAAGTTTCTACGGCTGTAGGGACAGCACCTGACACCTGCTTTCTATCTTGAAAAAATTTTTGTCACCTTTCTTTTGTCTTCCTTGAGGTTTAATACCTTATTGCATTCCTTTATTGCCATTTCATCGAGGCTTTGGAAGGACTGCCCACAGCCGTGTACCCACTCTCCGGGTAACCCTGGCCTCTGGTGTGTTTGCTTCACAGCGGAAGAGGGCGACCGGCTGCTGCCTACGCCCGCCTGCCAGCTCGTCGGGTGAGCCTTCATCACAGATGTCTGTTGATTCTGTTGCCTAATGTGTTACTTAAACAGCCTATGTTTTCTGTAATAATTAACTTTTTGCCTCTTCTTTTACAGCGCTGAGAACAGAACCAAGGACCACGCAGGTGCTAGGCAAGTGCTCGGCCGCTGGGTCTTTCGAACCTGTACAGGAAGTAGAAATTTGCTTCCCTCACAGTTCTTTGCGTAAATGTCGTCTCGGGGAGGAGTGTGAAAAAGTGTTGAATTATTCCCATTGAGCCCACAATGAACCTTACTACGTGAACTGGCCTATTATTTTTTTACCACTGAAGAGGAAGATGTGTCACAGACAGAATGAGCCCAAACCTTTGTAGGTCACAACACCCACGCAGCTTAGAAGAAGATAAGGATCCATCAGGGACCGGTGAGGCGGGGGCTGGAGCCACGGTACGCCTGGGGAGACCGTGTTACGTGGCCACTGTGACCACTCGAGCGAGACGCAGGTCCAGAATCTCGGGCAGCTGCGCACCTGCTGCCCTGGGCTTGTCCGCCAGGCCCTGTGCAGAGGCCCTCGGTGGGGCCAGCACAGCCGGACTGCAGTGCCTCTCTGCTCCTGCAGTCGGTCCAGCAGGGACTTGTGCACCTGGGAACTCGAAGGCTCACCCCTCAGAGTTGGTTCTGAAGCAGAGCTCAGCCCTGTGCAGTTTTTAATTCCCTCTGACACCCTCTGGAGGCCAGTCAGGGAGCTGCTGCCTTCGCGGCCCTCTGACGCGTGCGGAGAGCTTTGTAGTGTGCAGAGAGTACAGCTGGCTGCAGTGTGCTCCGGAGGTGAAGCCACGGCTGAAAGTCAAGGCTTAGCAAGATGCAGACACGGTGCTCCACGGGCCAGAGCCCGATCGGGGGATGATGCTGGCGTTCGGTAATTGGAGGACGTTGGCCTGTCATCCGGGGTGCCATGCGCGGGTGATGGGCCCCATCCGTATTTAACATGTGTTCATCACGTGTGTCCTGTGCCAGATATTGTGCCCCAGCACTGGGGACACAGCCGTAGCCTCGGGAGGCTTGTGGTGCAGGGGAAGACTCTGGAAGCAGGGACAGTCAGGGGAGGGAGCTGAGCCTTGGTCCCTTGGGACCAGGGCAGGGCGTTCTGCATCGGCCGAGGCTGTGCAGTGGAGCCCCTGAGAGGCATCAGGTGGTGGTCGGGATGAATTCAGGGGATGCTGAGGTCAGGACCATGCTCAGAGGGAGCCTCATGAATCGGCCGCGCTTCCCCCTGGTTTCCTTCAGTCTTCCCTTAGAAGCCCTCACTCTGCCAACCAGCTCATCCATCTCTGGGTCCTTTCCAGTGCAGTGCAGCACTCTGCTGGGCCTTGTCTGTGTGCTGGTGCGCTGCAGAACTACCATGGCAGAGGGAGGAGAGGGAGGCGTGTTGTCCAAGGCCAGAGGTGGCAAGGGGCCTGCAAAGCCCATCCTGGTGGGCAGCAATGCAGGGTGGTTCCTGCAGGTGGAATAGGAGCTCTGCTGGGGTTGGGGGAGCCAGAGTTCCAGGCAGAAGGAGCATGTGAGAGTGTGGGTTCAGGAGTAGCGGGCACCACGGCCTGGCACCAGGAAGGCATTCTGACATCCTGAACAAAAAGTAAACAGGAGTCACAAATGCAGGAAACAGCCAGAGTGTGCAGAGCTGCCGAACAAAACCAAGGGAGGGTCAGAGAGGGAGGCAGGCAGCTGGGTAACCAGGACGAGGAAAGGAGGCCGTCCACGGCCAGAGATCCGCAGTGATGCAGAGACCGCCGCTCCGGATCAGCTTCTCTGCCCAGCCAAGCTCGTGCGTGACACACGCATAGCTGTGCTGGCTCAGTCTCGGCTGCCACGGCCTGCCAGCAGCTGGCCTCGGTGCAGGGACACAGTGGTGGAGGACAGCTGCTGACCCTGCGCCAGCCAGGAGGCAGAGAGACAGGGAAAGCGGCAAAGACGTCAGGGCAGGCGGGAGCAGGTGTAGCCAGGGTCACTCCCTGGCCACACGCAGCGTGGGCTCTACCAATGCCCTGGGGATCCTGCAAACCAACACACTGAGGACCAGGATGAACCAGCCCTGCAGAGAGCACCAAACTCTGGATGAGTATTGCTTTTCCCGACACGCACCCATAACAAAAATAAAACAGAACAGTGACGGCCATGCACTATAGCCCATGTTCCATGGATACGCTCCGCCCCTGGCAAAGCACCCCTGGCCTGCGCTTACCTTTCCTAAGACTGGAGCAGCACAATGCCTGCTTGGCAAGACCAAGCGAGGTGAAGAACAAGGCCTTCTGACGGGATACGGGACTCCTGTGACAGCAAATACGCTGCAGCTGATCCGGCACGCACGGGGACTGAGTGAGCGGCGGGCCGCGGCCTGTGCGGCGCGGGCTCGTGGGACCGGGGTGACTCACCTGCCAGGTAGACAGGGCCAGGTGGCACAGGGTCTCCGTGCCCTCCCCCTCGCACACAGCCCATGCGACTTGAACCTGACGGAGAGTTTATTTCTGGAAGTGCCCATTTAATATTTCTGTACCGTGGCCGAGCACAGGTCAGTAAAACTGCAGAAAGCAAAGCCGGGTCGCGGGACTGCTAGACTTGGCCAGGGAGGGCGCCACTGCGCAGGTAGCAAAGCCACTTGAATACACGCAGCTCGGAAACTTCAATGAACTTCGTGGAGACTCTGGGTGCAAGGTGAGTACTTAAAAATCAGCCAGACTTCTACTAACTCACAGCAACAGAAAATGAAATTTTTAAAATGTCAAGATCGAAATGTAGCTAAGGATGTATAACACGTCTCTGCTGAAAACCACAAAATATTTTGAAAAGAAATTGTTAAAGACCCAAATAGGAATAGAGAAAAACGTTCACTGCGCATAATTTGAGGAGCATTCAATATTATAACAATGATCATTTTTCTTCATTTAATCAACACATTCAATTTACTCCTAACTAAAAAAACCTGCAGTTCTTCTTTTTCTGGGAAGTTTGTAGGCAGGATCTGACACGTATTAGGAAGTGCAGCAGTCCCAGACCACCAGGCGGCGGATGTTCCCAGGGTCAGGGTGTCTGCTCCAGGGAGCATTAGCTGGCGGTACACTGACCCGTGTCTCCGGCACGGCCCGGTCCCCAGAACGGGCATGGTGCTCAGATCCCCGGATTCATGCAGCTGTTGTGGGAGCCAGAGGCGTCAGCGGCGGAGCCTGTGAGGTGGCTGCAAAATGGGACAGTGACGCAGCTCCTGTGGAGGCGACCCGTGTGCTCTGCAAGGAGCTTTGTGCACAGAAGAGTCTTACCAGCTCCGAGCTTGATGAGGCAGAGCTGAGCAAG
Organism: Myocastor coypus; assembly: GCA_004027025.1. Lineage (NCBI taxonomy): Eukaryota > Metazoa > Chordata > Mammalia > Rodentia > Myocastoridae > Myocastor > Myocastor coypus. The sequence goes on from PVJA010010860.1 coordinate 51,174, forward strand.
ATGAGGAGGTGGGGAAGGTCGGGATGGCAAAGCAGCGTGGCACTACAGGCCCTGGGGCCACACAGGAATTCTGCAGACGGGGCTGCCCGGGGAGTGCGGCAAGGCCTGAGGTGGCCAGGTGGCTGGGCCTCTGACCCACGTGATTGTTGAGGCTTCGCCTGCACGTTAGATGAGCAGATGGGATTTCCACCCGAGGCCCTTGGAGTCGGGAAAGCCTGAGGCAGGGAGACACCTGGGGCTTGAGCTCACAGGAGAGAAAGGACAGGCACTTGACAGAGGCCGGAGGGGACCCCAGCTACCCTGTGGCTCTGTCCCTGCACGACTTCATTCAGGCCTTGCCTGAGGCCTGAGCGGGTGCTGGGGCTTCGTTCCTAGGGCAAGAAAGGGGTGCGGAGGTAGATGATGGGCTCCACCTTGCAGCTCGACAGTGCGCCCAGGCCTGACAGACCACCGAGTCACGTGCCGTGGCGTGGGACCTCTCACTGCCTATGGGGCTCCTCCTCCCTCCACTTCAGCTGCGGCTCTGTCCTCGCACCACCCCTTGGCTCACTCCACTGCGCTTTCCCTGGGGGCCCCATCGATCGCTCTTCACACTGACCTGACCCGAGCCCCTCTCTTTCCATTCCCAGTTTCTCCCTCGCTGCCCAGAGGTCACTCTGATCTGTCTGCCCCAGTGTCACCTAAGGCCCATGGCTAAAATTAAACTGGCATTTTACCTCAGCTTGCGTTCCTAGCTCAGTGGGTCTCCTGGGCTCCGGGGGAACCATCGGGACCAGCCTGGCTCCCCTGTGCTCCTGCATCAGGTACCTGCACGCGGCAGCCTTGGACATCAGCTCTGACTTGTCTCCTGACTCGTCGCCACGGCTTACTCTCTGCTAGTTCTGATCTCCCGTGCCCGACGCTGGACGTGGTCCCCCAGCCCCTTTGGAAGCCTCCCCTGTAGGCTGCTTCCCAGCAAAACTCCTCAAACACTGATCTCAGCGTTTAAGTGCTCTCTCTGGAGTTGCAGATGGCCGTTGTCCAACGAAGCAGCCCCACATTACGTAGGAATCTGCTCCAGTCTGAAGACCCTGCCCTGTCAGCAACCCAGGCCCCTCTCAGCGGTCTGCTTACGGTCATTTTCCTCCCTATGTGGGGTACGTGCTACCTCCTTCCCCTCAGACCCTGGTACAAGCTGTCTCCTCCCTATTTCCAGATCAAATCCCAAGTGATGCTTGTCCTGAGGGCTTCAAAGTAGTGGCCTCAGCCCTCTGGCTCCTCCTGCTGATGCCATAGACTGCTGCTTTCTCCGGCAGGCCAGCTGCAACCGTGCAGGATTCCGCGTGTGTGCGCAGAGAAAGCCGGCCTGCTGCCCAGCCAGGATTCACTCAACTTCCCAGGGGGACAATAAGCCCTCATGTGCAATTTAAAATCATGCCTTCTATTTTTTCACACTCATAATGTCAATGCTAACATTCAATAAATTCCCATTATTGACGAACTATAAACACATGGATTCTTATGCATCCCCTCCCAAACACTGTGATTTATCTGAATAATAGTAAGCAATAGTTACTGTTCCCTTATTTTAAAGGGCTCTTTCCTGTACAGAACTGAATATGCAAGTATACTTCCAAATGTTTAAGACAGTCTGCTTCGTGTCTTCAAGCTAGCTAAAGTTACACCTCTTAGGACAATATTTTTAATTATTCTGAAAGAAAAAAAAAAAAGCCCCTGAAGGCGTGCAGTTTGAGGCTGCACAGGACGCCTGGGGGAAAGGGAAGGGAAAGGTCCTGGGCTGGCCTCAGACAGACCAAAGACGAGGGGGACCACTGTGCCTGGTGATGGCGTGCTTTCTGCATGTGACAGTGTGTTGACAGCTCCTTCCTCTGGGGTCACTGTTGTCTGGTAAGCGGCCTGGGACAGCAGATAGGTCACAAGCTCACTCACCCAGGAGCTAGAAGGCAGCCTGTGGCCTGCAGCTTCTGCTGCCCAAGGTTTTGTCACCTCAGCCTGCCACACCACTTCACAGCACGTGGCTTGTGTGGCTCAGGGACCTGCGGCAGTACCGATTAGTTCCTCTTCACCAAGTGTTAGGTCTCCATTGAGGTGTGACTGGAAGAGCAGCAACATGTCTGAAAACTGTTAGTCTTAAAATTAGGCATCTGCAATTGTTATTGAAAGAAGTGACCGAGTTAGCACGCTGAGAGACAGCCCCATTAATTGCACAGTCGAGGCAAGTATTTATTTGACAAGGCCTACAGTTTACCTATAAAAGTTAATGTTCTAACTCAAAGATGCTGCTTCCGGAAAGCCAGACTCTTAAATTACGAGACAGACTTAAGGTGTTTAACATTGGAGGTTGAGAATCTACTGAAGCCAGTTAATCAGTGACTGCACGCCTGAGCCGGACGAACCACTAGGAAATGTTTCATTCACACAGTGTTGGGAACATCTCTTTAAAAAGCTTTAGTGAAACTGCTTGGAAATGCAGTTATTTTAGAGGCTGTGTTATTGTTCTTATTTAATGCGTTTGAATAATTTTTGTTCTCCAGTTAGAGCACTGGTTTTGTTTTGTTTTAAAATAGGGTCGCACTGTAAAGCTCAGCCCAGCCTTGAGCTCGCTCTGTGGCCCAGGCTGGCCCCAAAGCCACAGTGATCCTCCTGCCTCAGCCTCCCCAGTGCGGGGATTACAGGTGTGTACCCCCGCCCTGAGCTCCAGGACATAGTAATATTAGCAAAGGGAGAGAAACCCTCAGGCAGAAGTCACAGAAAAGAGTCGTCGTTCCCTCTACAAAAATGGTCAGATTCTGTGTAAAAGGTAAACTGATCTCAATTCTGATGCTTTTATCTCTCTCCATAGTAGAAGGAAAATAAGGTAATTACGCGAAAATTTGATGTTGAAAAAAATTTTATTATGGATTGAGATAATTTACAGGAATAATGCTTTGCTAAATGTTTTTAGTGGGGTTCATTAAGCCTTTATGTTTTTATCATATGCACATGAAGCACACTTACCGTTATCACTGGACAATGACTTGGACATATTTGCCTGTCTGAGATTTGTACGGACAGCGGCGGGTCGCATGTGTGGGGCTCACTTATTGGGCATGCGCATTAGCAGTGCAGGCCAGTCTGCCTCACAGCTGGACGCTGCCAGAGTCCATCCATCCCAACAAAGCACTTCCAAATGCACAGCTGCACTCCGCCCACTGGTGGTTTCTGTTGTATTTTCAGGCCATCCAGAGTGATCTCATTTGACGATTACCACAAGACCTGGTGTGAAATAGCCACGTCAAAAGCCACGGAATCCCACAGAAGGCCACGTAAGGCGCCCAGCCCCGTCCTGTGTCCTATCGAGATCTGCTAGTTGAGTCTCCACTTGTTTTCTTTTCTTTTTTTTTTTTTAATTTTTATTTATTTATTTATTTTCTTGTTACAGAAACCTTTGTTGTTTTTTTTTTTAAACAATTATTTATTTTATTTATTTTTTTTGTTTCAGAACCTTTGTTTATTCACTCATTTTTTTTTTTTTATGGCTGGCTCAGCCCGCCCCGAGGGCAGGGCTGGCACAGCATGTGGTGCTGGGGATCGAACCGCAGTCCCTGAAGCTGCCCAAGCTTTCCCAAGCAGGCGCTTCAGACCACTGAACCATCCTGCCGGGCCCCTCCACTTGTTTTCTTTTCAGAGACTAATTGGCACGCCTGCTCTGTGAGGGCCAGAGTGACTCTGGTCCCCGCGCACTGTTCATCCAGCCGCTGTTGTCTTAGCTCCTCCCCTGTGCAGTGCGCCGCACTGAGGTCCGATTGCAGGCAGAAGGAAAGACAGACACCCGAGCAAATGAAGGACCACGCCCCTAGCCCTCCCAGGCTTGCTGAACCCCCAGACCCCTGCAAGGAAGCTCCCGGCAGGGGAACCTTTTTAAATTGCAGACACAGTTACCCTCTAAGCTGGTGGGTGATAAGCAGAAATTCAGTGAGAGCGAGAGAGCCCAGGCCAACCCATGTCTAAGTGTAAGGATCCACAGTTGCCATCACAGCCAGGGACTCAGAGGGCAGAAGGAGAGCGGCGACTGTCCCGCCCCTTAACTGGACCCTCAGGTGCTGTTCCGTTCTATAGTCAAAGTGGACAACCTTTCTACCCCACTGGCTGGCTCAGCTGTCCCAACGGGTGAGCACCAGTCCGCCCTCCGCACTGCTGGCAGTGACTCCCAAAGCCCCACTGGAGCTGACCGTAGGCCACTCTTCCCTTGTGCTCCCCCGAGGTGCTCTCCTTGGTGTCGCCAACCCCATAGCGATGTCGCTGCTCTGTTCCAGACACCCCCCGCCCCTTTCCTCCACCAACTTCTCTTGGCCTCTCCCTGCCCCTCTGGGCCTCTCCTCAGCCCATGGGGCGGGCTCCAGCCAGGCTCCTGCGGGGAGCCCCTGTGCAACAGCGATGTGTGTCACAGACACCCCAGAGCAGCTCCATCCGCCCCAGCCTGCCCTTTCTCTGCTCCTCCCCTCTCCCTCAGAGCTGGCTCAGCTTTCTCTCCCTCTCACCCAGACCGGAGGCTTTCTCTCTCTCCCTGTTCTCTCATTAAGCCATGCCGACCTCTTGCGGGGCACTGCCCTGCTGCTGCTCCACCCCCAGGCCGGCTGCAGTGTGAGCGTGGCTGTGTTTACCTGCCCTCAAGACTGTTTCCTAAGTCTCAAAGAAACAGTGCCCAGCTGGCTGTGGAGCTGCCTGCCTGTAAGCCCAGCACTCAGGAGCCAGAGGAGGAGACCAGAGGCAGAGCGCAACCTCCAGCCTAACCTGCAACTAGCCAATCGGCGAAACTGCTCAAAAGAGAGAAGCGCTGGGGCGCTGGGGCGTGGGACTCCAGCCTGGCAGTGAGAGGCTGGAGAGGGAGGGAGGCGGGGAAGGAGGGAGGAAAGAAGGAGGAGGAGGAGGAGAGGAAGAAGAGGAGAAGGAGGAGGAGGAGGAAGAGGAGGAGGAGCTAGAGGGGGAGGAGAAAGAGGAAGAAAAAGAAGAGGACGAGGAAGAAGAGGAGGAGGAAGAAGAGGAAGAAGAAGAAGAAGAAGAAGAAGAAGAAGAAGAAGAAGAAGAAGAAGAAG